>JAULBM010237427.1:0-16967 GCA_032357055.1 Geukensia granosissima
TTCTATGTTTGTCTTTCGTTTCATTTCGTTGGTCATGGTCTTGTCTGTCTTCCGACTTAACGATTTCTGTCTGCCCCGTTGGTATCTTCGAATTCCTTTTACATAAACCAATATCAACTTCCTTTTATGTTTTGTAAAGAGAAACAGAAATGAATTGATTGTTTAAAAGCTCCAATAAAAATTAAACTGCCAATAAGACAAAAACAGCATTAGTTTTAAATTAGTATTCATTTATGAACTTTAAAAATAACAAATAAAAAGGGTTTGAAAACGGTAGGAAATAACAACAAATTTTCTTAAGATTGTGTTTTGAAAGATTTTATGATAATCATTGCCCGATTCAAAGCATTTACCTGAATTGACTATTTGTGAAAACCATGACAGTAACCTTTATTTGTTCAAGAAAAAATTGGTAGAATTGAATGTTATAAAACGTTAACTTGTCAGGATTACAAAGTCAGTGCAGATGCCCGTTGAATGGTCACTGTGTAGAAAACAAATCTGATCTGTATTTTACATTTAAGCATTTTAGCATTTATATTTTCCAAAAAAAATATTGTTTTCTTGGAATCATGATAGATGGTTAATGCATGAATTTTACATCGTGGTAGTAACAAAATGTTTAAACTTAACAAAATGTCTACTTTTCTTTACAGAACCAACGGGACTTTGTAAGATGAAATGTCACAAAAAAGCCAGATGCAAGAAGGGAAGATGCATCTGCAAAAAGGGTTACAATGGTGATGGGGTCAATTCCTGTACTAGTAAGTAACAGTAAATTAATGTTGCATAGCTATTCCGGGATAAACTTGGCATCGGTTTTTCAGATGACATTGATGATGGATTATCAAAGTGTATATTTATTCAAATGGTTTTTCTAATTTTTATCCCTCTACCTTTTTTAAAATGCCAATGGTATTTAAATACTTCTAATTAAAATCTTTGTTGTCTTAAATAGACACATTTAAAATGAAAAAAATTTGAAATATAAAACTGTAGATGATAATAAATGTAAAACTTTCAGCCCACAATTTCAACCAAAAGGTATGTTGACAAGATAAGATGAATTGAATAAAATCATGTATATTCTTAGTCGGCATGGGAGGTTCTAGGGGTGTCATTTGGAGATCATCCCAAGCCTCTCATTTTGATAATAACAAGATTTTAACTATATCTAAAATATTTTTCTAATTTCTACCCTAAAACCATATATAATCTAAGGCAGCATGAAAAGAAATAGATGATGAGAATTCCGAGGTTCTAACATGCCCCTGTATTTAGGAAGCTTTAAGTTACCTCAGTGTCAGTAAAATTACCTTTGACACAGATATATTTGATATCAATAATACTGAAGAAACAAAATCTTGCATAAAGAAAATATTTTTTCATAGTCAGTATGGAAATTTATATTAAGTAAATATTGTTAAATTATTTCACTTTATACAATTAAATGCCAGAGAATAACGACGGTATGAAGCGTGGCTGCTTCGGAAAATAGTGTGTATAAGAATTTTTAAATACTGACATTACGTGCCAGAAATGCAATTGAACTTCCAGTTAGACAACAGAATTTAAGTTTGAAATAGAATAAGTATGGACTCAGGTCTTGTGTAGAGTACCCATGTGAGAGATCAAAAGTTCACAGTTCAAAGAGAGCAGACAAATTTGAATCAAACTAAAAGATAAAACGAAAACAAAAGAAGCAAAGGTAGAGTTTGATTTTAGAGTTTTTTTTTCTTGTTTCAATGATGGCTCCTCCATTATTTTGTCGTTTTTGAATTGATTTTGGTTAGATGTTGCTTCTCCCTGTTTGTACTGACTTAACCTACAATAGTATTTTTCTTTGAAAGCGTTTTTTGTTTATCTGTTTAGGTTACAATGATCTGTACATTAAGTGTAAATCAACTACCTAGACCAATTTAAAAACGTAATATCCACGTATGACATACCAAGTACCTTTAAAAAAAGATTCACACTTAAAAAGGCTATAATTATCTTTTTTTTATATATTTCAATGTAATAACTCTTTTTAGACAATATTTGTCAAACTATTCCAAGAAACATTTAAAAGCATTTAGTGCAAAACAATGATCAATCTCGCTATGCTGAGGTTTTTGTAATACATTCTTGTAAAATATTTCTCCCATTAGTGGACCAAAAATAGCAACCAACTTCAATTTTGAATATAACTTAGGTAAAATACAGAATTTAAACAGGTCGACTTTACATTTTCATCTTGTTCTTGGAAACCACAAGGCAATACAGGAAGTATCAATGCAAGGTTCTTTACAAAGTACGAAGTTTTTGTCCGGATTGGACTGAAACATGACCGCTATGGTGGATTCTTGTTTTTGATTGGATGATTTATAAATGTACCTTTTCTCTGAAACAGCTTCGGCAGACACTTGGTAGGAATCATCCATGCCCGTTTCCTTACTTGATCAGACCAAAATGTGGACACTGTGTGATTCTTGTTTCTGATTGGCTGTTACACTAAACATTTCCCTAAAAACCACTGGGCTAAATAAAATAACATTTGACAAGAAACATCTTTAGGCGATAATTTTTAAAGGTTTAATAACTCTCATGATCACTATTTGTTATTCATTGTTGTTTCTGATTGACCCAATGTCAGATGAGCGATACAGGATCAGCATTCTGGGCCTCTAGTTTTGATATTTTGAAAAGAAAATAATTTTTGTTTTATTGTAATGTGAATTGTGTTTAAACTTAAAAAACTTTCATCTTTCTTTGAAAGAAACAACGGAAAATTGCAAGGAGAAATGTCACAAAAAAGCTAGATGCAAGACAGGAAAGTGCATCTGTAAAAAGGGTTACACTGGTGATGGAGTGAAATCCTGTACTAGTAAGTCAGTAAATTAATGTGCAATGTCTTAGTTCAGTTATTTCCGAGGATATCATTAGCTCAATTCTCATCATTTCGGTGATGCTTGGATACCTTGTTAATTTGTCTGTCACTAAACATATAATTCAAAATAGTACATCGTAGACTATGAGCGCCACTATTCCTGAATGGAATATATAATAGACTTTAAATGCAAGAGTTTACGTTATGATGATACATTATTTAACAGAGATCCTTTGTTAATTGTAACGGTAGCTTGTAGAGCACACAAGTGTAGGTGTAGTAGGTCGTCGTGTTGTAAAGCAAACCTGACGTGCAAATGGCAACATAGAGTATCAAATTTGAAAAATCTTTTTGAAAACAAGTAAGATTTTGCAATTCTGATGTGCTTATTGGTCGCTATACAACTTCTTTTTTCAGAAACAACACAGGCTTGCAAGAAGAAATGTCACAACAAAGCGAAATGTAAGAAAGGAAGGTGCAAGTGTAAGAAAGGTTATACTGGTAATGGAATAAAATCCTGTACTAGTAAGTAAATGTAGATTAACTATACATGTCTTAGTCTAGTAATCTCCAAGGATATCATCAGCGCAATAGTCAGAAATTTAGTGGAACATTGGTACCATTTTTCACTTTCATGTTTCCTAACTTTTAAATCTTTATACAGATTTGGTATATCTACAGGATGGACAGCATAAAGAGGAGACGGGTAGTAAATGTGTGATAGGTAGGAGAGTATCACCTGTCCTCTCCTCATACCCAACATGCATTCTGTGCGCATCTATTCCTTGGTGGGCTTGACTTTTAATCAACAGCGGTTTTTGTTTTCAGAGTATTTGTTTTGTTTCATAGATGCTTTTGCGACGTTTTGCCTTTTTTGTTTTGCTTTTTTAAATTTTGTCTTGTCCTCTATTTGTATGAGTGAAGTTTTCAAATTGGGTGCTCTCTTGTATGATTATTAAATTTTACATCTAACATTTTGATTTTACCATTGGCCCCGATGTGAGGGAGGGTATAGATCCAATACAACATGTTTTACCCCCTCACATATATCATGTTATTGTCCAAAATCAGGTGTTGGTCATTGTTGGTCTTTTTTAAAAGACATTTTTTAAAGAGTTAAATGTATAACATTGCACCAAGATTTGATCGATTTTACCTTTTTAACGTTTATTTGTTTTAGACATCTATTTTTCACAAGGAGTGGTATTCCACCATTGTTTAAGGCCTTGTGAAGACCTCAAGATTCAACATTATTCCTATTTTTACCTGGATGGAGTATTGGTACCCAATATCTTCTCTGCTTAAAGTGCTCATAATGTATTTTCTTATTCAATTCTCTAGGTCTTGTGCTTCCTTTCAAGATTATATTAATATAGGGTTGCTGCTGACAAGATAGCTACTTAGCCAAGGTTTTCTCAAGAAATGATTAAAGTCATCACTCGGGAAATTTTTTCAGTCGCCATCACGATTTGGTTGACCGGTACGAAATACCCATTTCAACAATGAAAATGAATATTTTCTAACTGTCGTGACAACAAATTCGCTGCTTTACCGGCTGTAAATAACATCGATTGTGACTATACAACGCCTCTGTCTACTGAGTGACACGACGGATGCCGAGTGGAGCAGGAGTTGCTTACCCTTTTGGAGCACAGAAACTCACCCTAGATTTTGTAGTGTAGTATTGTGTGTACTATGTTTGTCCTAAGTTTTTTTGCCCACGGTCTTGTTTGTCTTTTGATTTAACAATTTGCGAATGCCGCTTTGGTATCTCCGAATTATTTTTTACAACTGATTAAAACTGTGGACCAAAAACCTCGATAAAGAGGAAGTAAAGTAATTTTAACTAATGATATTGCTCAAACACATAATTCAGAAAAGGGGTTGCGATGTAGATAGGTTTTAGTGGGTGCACAATGCATCGCAGTGATTAGTTGCATTTTGTTTTCACGTAATTTCAAAATTTATGAAATGTTAATTCGAAAACAAATATAACTTATAAAACATATCAGCAACAAAAATTGGCCTTGAACAAATCATACCTTTGTCCATCTGCATTGTGATGGATCGTTTAGAATTTGCAAAATCAACCGTGTACGATATCGCAAAAACAAACTTAAAAATTATCTTTGTAAATTATTAATAGTCACGGGTTGCCGTGTCGATTACCTTATACTTCATCTGTATATTTTGTAATAAATTTTTATTTCTACATTTTGCTTAGACATGAAAAACTGAAAAGTTCAAATTGTTTAACACACACATAAGTGAACGCAATCGTAACTATGCAAACAATTAATGGTGATCTTACATATTGCAAATAAAAAGCTAGTATTTGAAACGTTATTTAATGTTGTTCGGAATTAAATTATGTGCAAAAGTAAATACTTGGCGTTTGAGCAATAAAATTGATAGTCCGGTAGACTAAAACCAAGAGTAGTAATAATGAATGTTAAAGTGACTCAAGATTAAGTGTAATCTGTTAAATGTTTGAAATACTGTTCAATGAATTTACTGTGAAAAATTATTGTTTAAAAAGAATCGAAATGAAGTAAATCTTGATTTTCATAATCTTTTTTGATATTTCATTCTAAAATTAGTATCGCATTTGACTTTTTTGTATAATATCTTAATTAAACTGTTTGAAATATAAAACAATAACACATTTTTTTTTCGCAGCACCTAAGAACGATCGTAAATTTGTTTAAATATGACATTGAAACGGAATTTGACGGCATTCAAAGATGGTCAAAAACAATAATGACATGTATAAGGCGACAAAGATTATAATTTATTCACAACGAAAAAATTCTTTTTTTGGAAATATGTAGGATTTTTTATTGTACATGAATTGTGTATTGTGGTTTATATCAATTAGCTTATATAAAACACAATTTCAACTTATTCATCAGAAACAACAGGAAATTGCAAGAAAAAATGTCACAAAAAAGCCAGTTGCAAGAACGGAAGATGCATCTGTAAGAAGGGTTACACTGGTGATGGAGTCAAATCCTGCAAAAGTAAGAAACAGTAAACTAATGCTACTTGTCTTAGCTGAGTTAGTTATCACCATCTAAGAAGATTTACCTAAAGTGGTTGATTCGTCAATTTCAATTCATGTTACTTATAGAGTTTAATATATATAAAACAATATATTTTGCTATGTGCTACAGTTTGCTCATCTTACATTTTAGCTTTTTCAAAATGTTTTCTTGTTTATATATAATTGGGAATTTCAACTATGTTATTTACATTCTATACAAACTCATTGTTAGAACAGGAAAAGGGACCTCACATGTACTAGCTATGAAGGTTTATTGTTTTTATTAGGAATTGTGCTTTAATTTGAAAGATTTTAAAATTATTTTCTACATTATGTAAGAAGGGTTGCAGTGGTATTGAGATCCTGTAAAATAATGTAACAGTAAATCATTGTTCCATGTCTGAGTTTGAAGATAGGCATAGCTGTGCTAGAAGTCAGAACTTCGGTACTTACATGACATCACAAGTTGGTACATCAGAACAACTTGTACGTCACTTAACCAATTGTTTGAATTTTTACAATTTAATTTTAGCATTTTTAATAAACTAGGCAAAGAAAAGATATGATATTAAATGTTAAATTTCCAAATTTAATTCACAAGCTAATGCCGTGGTTACGAAATGATACAGCTGTTCGAATTTTATTGACCTTATTTATTTGATAATTCCAAATTGCTGGACATCATTTTTGTGTATTAAATTGTTTATTAGTGAATAAAGAACATTTACAGAAAATAGTCCTGATTTTGTAAACCATTCTCAGTCTCGAATTTGATTTATTTTGTTGAAAAGAAGACTGTTTTAGTTTGGCGATACAACTTGAACAAGTTGGTTTAGCAGGTCATTATGCAAAATACAAGTTTACCAATAAGACAATAATGCAATAATGAATAAATACGGTGAATTTTGATATGCAATATGCGCATTTTAATGAGTAACCTCTCATCAGTAGCATTCAAACCAAAAATCGTGATCCACACATTGTAAAATGAAGTATTCATATCAAAACAAATCGAAATAAGCAATCCAATCCAGCGGTGAGGACATCTACGATGTGCAATTAAAGGAATAAAACTTGCAAAAAATAAATTGTTCATGCATTTTACAAGTTAAGCATTTCAAACATATATGTATGTGAACAATGGGAAACGTCTTTGGGCTTTTTAAATAAAAAAGTTAAATATTACAGCACAACTCATTTTAAATTCTTGACGTCCCTGCTCACTTAAGAAATTCAACTAATAAAATTAAAATATAAAAATAAAATATAACAGTTATTCTAGTTTGAATTAGCTAAGCTGGTTTCTTTTTTATAGTTTTATGGACCGGAATATCTTATTTACAAAATTTCATTTAATCTTACGGGTATACAACATTTCAAATAAATATACCGTAAGTTGACACCATATTCACAGAAACACATTTCAGACTTAAATCAACAAACACTGGAAAGAAATGATTCGATTTGGAAAATATTGTTCAATACAGTTTAAGGTGGGGTCGTCATTAACGAATCGTGTGCGTTACAGTAATAAGCAATATAAACTATGGACGGTTAGATGGAGTCTTCTGATTAAATTTATAACACAATTCAGGGTAACATTTCACAGTGGAGAAAAAACCGGACGAAGGAATGTAAACATAACAGATGCTGGATTGAATCTTTATTGTTTTCTATACAACTTTTGTTAAAAAATCATTGATAACGTTTGATCACGAATAAAAGGAATAATACCGAACAACACAGTGATGTGTACAACCACTATTATAAATAAAACTGAAACCATTTTTTTATCTTCAGAACAAACAAACAAATGTGAGAAGAAATGCCACAAGAACGCAAGATGTCTGAAGGGAAAGTGTGTTTGTAAGAGACGTTATACTGGCGATGGTGTGAACTCCTGCTCTAGTAAGTATTTTCTATTGGAATTGGTTATTTCCCGAAATCATCTTGCGATTAGTAGCATACAATATTATTTTTAATCACCTTTCCTCCCCCCAAACGGTATCAGAAACCGTCTTTAGGACGAGTTTAAAAGTTGAAGGAATCTTAATTTATTTTAATATATGGATCTATCACACGGGCTGAGACAAGTATCGTTAGAAATAAAGATTCAAATTTTAATGGAAAACTAGTTACGAATATCACGATAGATTAGTCGTGTCCTGCGAAAATATTTCTCAAAGTTGTTAAATTCAGGTCAGTAACATAATTATTTAATACCATTTCAACGTGTACGCTATCCAAAGTAATTAAACAGTTAAAAAATAATTAGAATTCCCCTGAGGGTAAACGATTGCATGTTTTAAAAAAAGCGCTTTTTACGCAGTTAAATTGTTAAAAATTAGAAAAGGAATGGATAGCCGTCTTTCCTGCATTTATAACATATCCTTTCTTTTTATGAAATAATCAAATGCAATGTTTCTTTCCAGCTGTTGTTATGCATGTGTTGTGAAATAATTAGAATTTAACGAAAGATGTTCAAAATAAAACATCGCAGACAAATAAACAATTAAGCAAAAAGTACACTCATTATTTAAATAATTTAAAATTTTTAATCTTTTACAGAAAGTTGCACTTGTTCCGCTTCTGGTGATCCACATTACAGAACATTTGATGGACAAATAATCCATTTCATGGGAACCTGTAAATATACTTTGTCACAGTATGATAATCCACAAAGTTCATGTAGATTTAACATCCAGGTTAAAAATGAAAACAGAGGAAACAAAAGAGTATCATTCACCAGATCAGTTCATGTCTTAGTTAGGAAAACCAAAATCGATCTGTTAAAAAATAGAAAAGTGAAGGTAAGATTTATTCGTAAATCTACACATCGGATTTTTATTTTTGTTATAATTCTTATGAAGTATCGGAAAATGATTGAGATTGTCTCTGCCAATTTTTTTGCTCTTTGCAACGTTTCATTTTTGTGTTATTCTGATGTAACGTACGATTTGTTACACGGTAACGTTTTTCAAAGACATGATGCAGATTTTTTTCATTTTTGTATTGGTAATAGATATACTCATTGATCGTTTAGAAAGTCAGTCTCATGTCGTAATTTGATTTATTCGTTGATGCTTTGTTTGATTTCCTATTGATTCAAAGTTGTATTTATACATTTATGTACTTTGTAGGTGGATGGCGTAAAACGATACTTGCCATTTAAAACGGCATACTTTGAAATAGTTAATTCTGGACGTTATATCAGATTAAAAACTTCATGCAATGTTATTGTAACGTGGGACGGTAATAGTGCAGTAACTGTTTCTGTACCGGGACACTTTGGTCAGAGTCTTGTTGGCATTTGTGGAAACTGTAACGGAATAAAAGACGATTTTAGAACAAAGGATGGTCTTGATGTTAGATCAAAACCAAACAAGTTTTCACTAATTGGTACCAGTTATATGATTCGAGAGGGAAAAGATGAAAAGTATGTATATAACATTACTATAATAAAAAAAAATCTTGCCGTCATTTGTTTTATGATTTTTAAGTTATTTTAACAGACACTACACAACAAAGAACATATATTTGAATGATTTTTTTTTTAAAAAAAGGTTACTTCATAATAAATATAAGGTTACATTATACATAAACTGTTCCAAATATATAAAATAGATATCTCTAATTGATCTTCGTAAAATTCGTTACTGAACATCCATTAAAAAATACAAAATTACTTTACTCGCCTGTGTAACCAGTCCTCATACCAACTAGTTATACAATCTGAAAGAAATTTAAAAAAAAAACTGATAGGCAAACGCGTCTTTTCAACAACTACTTTTCATTCGAATTTTATTATGCTTTACTCGTGACCTGTAATTGAATTTTGTAACCTCTGCTAGATTGGTAATTTTTCTGACATCATCTTTGCAAAATCTGTCATAAATTATGCAATTTTAAGGTTTAACTATCTCGACTGTAGAAATATGATACACAACGGCTTACAATGTAAGATTCTATATATCCAAACCACTTGCAATACATAGCAGATGACGAACTCAGGAGAAAGGAGTAGAGAACTACATAAAGCAAAATGATGTCATAGACATCACTTGGTGTTTATTGAGCATAGACTTGGTCCTGGCTACACAACATACTCGGCAGACTAAATATTTCTCGCACGTATTCTTGCGAGACGTCATAGCATAATTCAATACTAATAAGTTTATAAGTTCCCGGATTAACGATTTCTAAACCTGCTTTCATTCTGTAATTCAACTTTGTACCATTACTCGTCATTTTTACTTTGTTTTGAAGGTGTGGTATATCTCCGCCTACAGACCCATGTACACCTTCTCTTAGAAACAAAGCAGAACTAATTACTGCCTGTGGAATAATAAAGCGCAGCAACCTCAAGAGCCCTTTTAAAGCATGTGCTGACGAAGATCCTGATATGGTTCAAGACATGTATGACGCATGTGTTTATGATTACTGTTCCTATAAAGATCAACCAGATGTTTTAGATACTGTAGTTTGTGAAATGGCAGAAGGTCTTGAAGAAAGATGTAAAAATATGGGTCTAGACATAAAATGGAGGACAGCAACATTCTGTCGTATGTGATATATTTTTACAGTATTTTAGATAAAATCTAGGGTCTTATTACTCTCCGGACTAAAAGCACATTTTCAATCTTTATTAAATATTTAATGTCGAATCGAATTGAAATTTTACCCTACGAACGCTATCTCTCCACGTTATTAAAATGACAATATCCATTAAACAACTATCGCAGAAATTTGAATTTGATTCAAAATTCCATGAAAACGATTAAAGATACATTGCTCATTATTTGTCATTTATTAATTTGCAGCTTTGAAATGTGGGGAAAACATGGAGTATAGCAGTTCGGTTAACGGATGTCCTGCAACATGTATTGACCTTGACGCTCCTAAACACTGTGACCTTGCCCCGTCAGAAGGTTGTCAGTGTAAAGAAGGCTTCGTTCTGAGTGACGATAAATGTATTCCTAAATCACAATGTGGCTGTAGAGGACCATTAGGGGAATACTATCCTGTAAGTAGAAACGCAATCGAATGGTCATTTCAGCTTTGCCTTTCTTCCTGTTTTAGTGTATATGTCAATAAATTAGAATTAATACCTTATCAAAATCACCTGACTATCCAAACGAATACGAGTCAATTATGAGATCAAGATATTTATGATATATTACGTTGTCTTTGTCAAAACCGATAATTATGCATATACTGGACAAAGTTAGGCTGCAAATACATTTCTTTGTTAATTCTTGTTTCTCTCTATAGTACTTTTAAAATAGAAATTGAAGACATTCATTTACTTACTGCCAGTAAAAGATAATTATCTTTAGGTTTAATTAAAAGAAAATAAGCATAATGAAACCATATTTATTCCTTGTAAATGTAGATCAAATATCAAATGACATTCAAAAATCTTTAACATCATTTGTGTAAATACAACTGATTTGTCGTTTGTTTATATCATTTGAAAGATTGACACTGAAATAATATCCAAAGACTGCAGATCAATATCCAAATGTATAGTTACCAAATCTGGTACTGCCAAAATGAAGATAATTAAATCGCAAAATTGTCATAGAAATGGAGAATGCAAACTTTTCAATGGTCTGTATCAGTGTGTTTGCCTAGATGGCTACCAAGGAGATGGAATCACAGAATGCAAAGGTAATTTAGAAAAGATTTCTCCAGAACATACAATGTATTAAAACAAATGAAATGTTGACACAGAGGAGTACAGTTACATCGTTAATAACATTTGTGATGTCCAAATTAGTTATGCCCTTTTTTACGAAATTGTTTTGGTGATTTGTGTAGAGTATACATTATGTGACAAAAATTAATATGTAATAATTCTGACTTTTAACGATATTTAAACACTTAACCATATTGGTCATGTTTTAAGTAACATCCTTGTTAAAACATGTTTGTCTTTCAGTTGCTTTTAGATTTTAACAAACTTGGGAAATAGCGGGTACATTTCGAGCTCAGTACAACCTATTTTAACTTGTTTCATTTGTTATTATCTTTGTATTATTGATTAAATTCAACACAATTTACTTGTAATGTTTGTTATGTTGTCGTTTTGTCACTGCATTTTCCAAATTAGGAGGAGGGTTTTAGCGCTAACATTAACATGTTCTATTCCTGCACATACATAATATGCCTGTTTCTAAACAGGGAATTATAGTTCAGGGATCGTAATTGTTTTGGTGTTCAAGTGTTGCTTGATTAATCTTTTCACCTATAATTGGTCAACTATTTTTGGTTTTGAATTGTCTCGCATTTGATTTTTTAGAGGTTTCCACACCTTTTTCACAGCAGGCCCTTTTTCCATTGTTGAAGATAGTTAAGTCTCCTAAGATCTTATGTTTTTGGTAATTTTACTTTAGTGGATGCCTGTCTTATAAACGATCATACCGCATCCACAATTTCTATATTTTCTTTTAACAGAACAAATTTGAAAATGTTTACTGCATGGGATAATAAAGCCTGCTATTTTTTTTAAAATCTGGTATCTTTCATAACATTTAAATTCTTAATTCATTAGCTCGGATATAAATAGCGGTTAAAATTTTATGATCCGTTTCCAATTGCAAATGTTCAACTTCCACAACATTTGTAGCGGACTGGTATATCACAAGTAAATGAAATTAAACAATAAAGAATCTATACTCTATGTCAGAGTTTGTTGGAAAGAGTGAAAAGGTTATGAAAAAAACTGTCTACTGTATTTCTTAAAATTAGTGTTTATTTTGTAGATTGAAAAAAGTGCAAGCATGTTGCAACAATACTTTTTAGCAATTACGATGTATTTTAAGTTTTATTTCTCTACGGGGATTTTGCATTGTTAAAATGGCCATTTGTTGGCTGGAAGTAACTCATTGCACACGCTAGCACTAAAATGGCAGTACACATTGTCAACTTTGCGTAACATTTTAGTAATTCAACTAGGATTAAATAACCTGCAAAATACTTCTAAAAGAAGTGTGCGCGGGTTTTTAAATTACTTAAGAGCTCCATCCGAAAACAAAGATGGCCGACCCTCAATGTTTTATCCCTGTAGAGAAATTCAGCGTCAGATTATATTATTTAAAACTCTAATACACAGTGTAAAACATTAACCGGTCATCGTAGAATTATTCTTTCTTTTGATTTAGAATATATGCAAAAGCGAAAACGCACGTTTAATTCAATTAAGCCAGAATCTGACTCCACAAAAGCTTGACATAAAGTATAATTGTATTTCTTGTTTATCAATGTATATAAAAACTATTTTGTTGGATCATCATTTTTTGTTGAATTGATGTTTAACGATTATGTATGAATATCAAAAAATGTATATTTCACATACCCGAGAGTCGTTGAAATAAAAAAAAGGATTGATGAATTAAAATAGGAAGGATCTAAGATTTTAAAATGTCAAATTTATAAATGCAAGAGAATCCAAATGACTCCGAAATGTATCTCTAGATTTTGAAATTTTAATATCAAGAAGATACCATTAGATTTTATAATTAATATCAAGCAGATAGTTTGGCGGAAAATCGGAACTTAAAGCAGAACGACAAACTAGATCCACTAAAGCTGAATAAAACTGAAACAAATAATACACAAATATGGCCCTAGCACAACATCACTTTGAATCCAAACTTTAAAAACACGAACTCTATAACAACCGAAGTTAAAATCAAGTACTTCACCAAAAGAAGATCCTGATCTGTCTACTTCCATAGGTTTTTATACCTTATTTATAAGTTATTAAAAAGTAAAAATAGTTGTCGGTGACTAGTCATCAACACTTTTTAAAGAACACGAGATCAAGAAAATAATGTCGGCAAAATATTTTTTTCTAAGGCGAAACTCGCACGACCTTCTAATGGGTTTTTGTAGGGCTACCAAATGTACAGTTGGTTTTCGTTCGCTCAATTATATGACATATCACACAGCCACCTGACATTTTGCACAAAACTTTGCATGCTTTTTAAACAACCCAATGCGTTTAACTCGCATCGCACATGATAAGGTTTGTCAGTTACCTGCCCAAGGTCGGTGGTTCTATCCGGGTACTCCGGCTTCCTCCACCAGTAAAACTGACCGCCGCGATATCACTGAAATATTGTTGAAAGTGGCGTTAAACCCCATTCAAACAAACAAACAAATAAACAACCCAATGTCAAATGCAGTAGATACGTTGAAAATTCTTTTTTCCCAAGTTTTGTGGAAGTCTCACCAACATCTTGCCGTTGACGTCACATCAGAAATTAAATTATTTGGCTGTTTTCACAAGTTCGCCTCTTAAATACATGCACTTCCAGAATCATTTTCGTTGAAATGCAAATTAATCGTGAATTTGAATTCTGTCAAAATTTCTGGATGCTTTATTGAAATAGAATGATTGTGAATTGCCTCAAGTGTGTTTTGGATTAGGAATTACATGGTTATATTCTTATTATATATACATTAAATGATTCACTTGGAGCTGGGTTATAACAGTCGGGGTCTGAGTTTTCGTTTGACATTTTAGGACCAGAAGATCCCGGAAATGAACAGGTAATTTGTGAAGGTTCAACGTCTACATTAAAATGTCCTGGAAAAACGGCCATTAAAATTTTATCAGTAACTTACGGTAGAACTGACATGACAACATGTAAAGATCCAAGAATAAAGACCACATCTTGTTCATCAGACAAACCACTCCCTATTGTTAGGAAGAATTGTGATGGAAAAACCTCGTGTATAGTGGAGGCGACAAATGGTCTGTATGGCGATCCATGCCCTGGAACGTATAAATATGTCGTAGTTAGATATTTATGTGAAGGTTAGTAATTTCAGTGGCTTAGATAAACGTAGTACTTGCAAGGTAGATAATAAGTATTTCAGTTAAAAATAATTCAAGAATAGTAAACACAGCATTGTATATTATTTATAAAAGAAATATTATTCAAAAATTTTCAAATTTTCACGATGAAGAGTTTGATTATTCTAACGCTTGGTAAATTTGTTTTTGTAGACACATGTTGATAAAAGAATGAAATTCAATACAAACAACACCACATAAAACAATAGGCTGAAAAACACAAGACCTATAAAAACGAGAGCGAGTTCAAACTGATTTAGCACTCTTGATGCAGTTGTGAGTGCTTTTGTGCACACAATCATGAGATGAATTTCAAACTATTAAGAAATAGGTCGTCTAGCACGGCTGGCAATTTGCACAACTTCTAGTTATTTAAGATTTTATATACACATTAGCGTAATTTGAACTTTGTTAAACCATTTGATAGTATTTGAAAAACTTGATACATTTGTAGCATTGGAAAAACAATTTGCAATCGCTTGCCCTGTTGATATTTTCAGACATAACACAAAAATGTGGGTCATCTGTTTGTCATTCTAAAGCTAAATGCGAAGGAGGAAAGTGCGTTTGTCAAAAGGGTTACATTGGAGATGGTGTGAATTCCTGTTTTGGTAAGACTTTAATCACTTATCCTCTTTTTGTTTAATTGTGACTAAAAACAACATGGTCCTAAGGAGAGGTTCGTTTATTATTGCATTCATATTTTCAAGGGGAAATGTCAAAGTTGCAAAAGTCATTTTTGTTGTTTTGTTGACTTTAGCTCATTACATGTTCTCTAGCAAAATTTTAATTCAGTGCTGATACTGCCACCATGAGTGTTGAAAAAAACGATCTTTCGTTTTTTCTAAATGGTTTCTTGTTAGAAGCTTTTTAAGTAATCGAATGATTGGATATCTTGGCTGTATGAATTTTTATTGAATAGTTCTCTACCAGTTGAATTCTTAATGTATCGATAATTGACTTTTATTCGATCAACTAATTTATTCTGAATAATAAAGCTACATTATGAATTATCTTTAACAGAAATTTATTTTTTGCAGATTTCGTTAATGTAATGTCAAGTCGTTAAGAGTTTTTGTCATAGGCTCCATTGAACATAATTTGTTGCAGACATTTATCGTCTATTACTTGATTAGTTCACAACTGTGCTACGTCCTGCTTTGGTATATGATCTTAGCTGTTGTTTTTTTACAAAAAGTCATTAAGTCCATTTTTGATTACTTATTCAGTATAGTTCCAGGATTATTAAAGAACAATCTTGAAATTATAGTCAGAGGTCATATAAATTGGAATTATTTGCGATAACGGGTTCAATACGTCATGACTAGTCTATATACAAATGTACCAACCAGTTAACACCCTAAACATTATGCAGAAATGTCTAAGTATAATTCCTTGTTTTTTAACGAAAGGAATGTTCTTTGGATGTTGCTTGAATAAAATTTTTCAATTTAAGATGATTGTCTTGGGAGCATTTTAACGCTTATGTGGCTTTTTTACCAGGTGTGCAATGCAGAATTCGTAACGCTATTAGTCCTATTCATACGTTTCTCTATATACAATTATTTTAATTAAAAAATCTGATTAAAAGACGATTGAACATTCAAATAAGATAATAATACATAAATGACAAATAGCCATATATAACATATTTTTTTATATAATTTATACAGAAACCTGTACTTGCTCTGCTACGGGAGATCCACATTACAGTACATTTGACAAACAGGTCATACACTTTATGGGTACATGTACCTACACAATGGTTAAGTCTACTGTTTCTGACAAATGTGGTGGATTTGAAGTCCAGGTCAAAAATGAACATCGTGGAAATAACAAGAAGGTGTCTTACACACAATATGTCAACATACTTTTAAAGGATTTTGCCGTTCGACTCGATAAAAATAACCAAATATTTGTAAGTAATAGTAGGTTGTTTTATTTTGGTCATAAATAAATCAAGAAGTACATCTCCTCTTCCTTGATGAGAACGTTCCTTAGGCATCTTTATACAGTGTATATATTTCTGAGCTTTTTGTTATGTCTGTAGCCACGTTAAAGATTTTAACGAACACAATATTTGAAATGTAACAGGGACTTCTTTCCACCACAAAAATTCTTTCCGGTTGGATATAATGCCCTAGAATATAATTTCCAGTACTTATCTACACTAGGGTATTCATGTTGACGGA
>JAULBM010237538.1:0-16966 GCA_032357055.1 Geukensia granosissima
GGTGTGATACCTATTTTGCCGTATGTCTTATGGACTTTGATTTGTTCGGTAATTGTGTTATATACTTTATTTGTAAACCTGCCATAGAAATTTCATTTTGGTTTGAGTGTCCTTTTTTGGCAAATTGTGTGAAAGCAGACTGTAATTGCAAAGTTCAGTAAAAATAAATATTGAGTTGGAAATAATTTCTTTAATAAGTCAAGTTTAGTAAAATTGATGAAAAATTAAAATTATATACAATAGACCAAAAATTCACAAAAGTTAGATTACTTTTGACAACAATTAGAAAAGTAACCATTCCTCTTTAAAATGATACTGCCAGATGCGTTCTGATTGCACGACTTGAACTTTCATACTTCTTATCCAAAACAAATGAGCTAATTCAATTGTTCTGTTTCACGGAAGACAAGTTGATCATCCTTTACCAAAAGTGTAAATCGTTTTACGATAATCGCTACCACAGACATTGTTTAATGGGACCACACTCGGTCAATTCCGGCAAAGCTCGGAATCAAGCATCGATTGGGGGATTGACCGAGAACATTTCTATTGGAAACTGCCTATCATATCCAATTTAGGGAGGCTGTTACAGCAGAACTGATTAGAAAGACACGCTCTACAAATAAGTCAACACTACACAAATTGATAACGTATTGTTTGTGAGAAATAAAGTCAAACAAAGGTATGTAAGAGACAAACGATTCCTCTTTCAGATTTCTTTAACAAATATATCAAAATTTATTTGCGAAAAAAACGTTTTCCTGAATTAATCTTCATGTAGTACGCTGGGGGTCCGACTAATCCGAATAGCATAGTTATCAAAATTTTGAATTGTTTAACAGAACCAAAATAATATTGTGCTTAAATCAAGAAAGGATGCAGAACAAAATCCACAGAAAACTGGTTTAGATTGTCAGTGTCCTTCATAATGACCTTTTGGACAAAATTGTGTGAATATATAGTCCAATCAGGATACATAGGCAATGTTCGTGCAGGAATATTTTTAAATCAGTCTGCTTTAGCTAATTTAAAAACAAAACTTTATAATATAGACCACTGACTATTCGTACAATTTCAGTTCTGTTAAACAAAATCTACAAAATGGTCCTACTAGGGAAATTTATACTGGAGAACCTGACTTTATCAAGTTCAAGGTATAATGGTGCGAGGATAGAGAAGTCAAACGTTTTAGTCGCTAAAAACGAGTGTAAAAATCCCTAATCGAACACCTAAATTTTGTTTAGATACACGAGACAACCAAATAGAAAAAAAAAGAGTACATGTTGCTTGATGGCTTTAAAACAAAAATAAAAAACTAAATGAATAAGGTTAAAAGATAGTCACTTTGAAAAGGTAAAACAAGCCAAACATGAAAATATGAAAATGTACAACAAAAAAGTAAAATTTCGAACAAAAGTTCTTGTCAATGGACAAGATAAGATGAAAATTAGTGAAACCAAATACAGGTGCGTTTTAAACTGCGATAAGTTTCTTTATACTTTACGACAGCAGAGGGCTTACACCCTGTACCAGTAATAAAGACGATAATCTTTTACGTCGTGAATAAAGCAACTTGCCAAAAATAAGGTAACACATGCCAAATATTTTTTGGGTTTATATCCTTTCTATTTAAAAACCTGGGTCTACTCCGAAGATGGCTCATATATTCCAAATTGAACTACTTCTAATTTAGACTCTTTGTGGACCCCCAGTTTCACTTTTTTAAAGTATAAATAGATTTCAAAGTTATATCCGCTTAGCTTAATAACCAAAATGTAAACGAAATTGTCTATTGATACTTTATTATATTCATTACAATTTATGATTGAATATTTTGTAACACGTTGTTTATACATGAAATGATGAAACACTATGGCCATTTGACCACGTGTCCCCGAGGGTGACTTTGGCGCTTGACCACGTGTCTCCGACTTAACCGCCAAAACCTTCAAAGACATTCTCAAATTTAGATCCGATATTAGCTTCATCTATCGTAGTCTTCAGGTTGTCAAACTGGTCTCCAAGGTTGTCCCAAGCATCAGTTACTTTCCCGCCAATGTCTGCATTGCCAAAAGTGTCTTTTCGTTTGTCAAATTGGTCTCCAAGATTATCCCAAGCGCCACTTACTTTCCCGCCAATATCAGCATTGCCAACAGTATCCTTTAATTCGTCAAACTGGTCTCCAAGATTGTCCCATGCACCACTGATTTTCCCGCCAATATCAGCATTCTCTAGTTTGTCACCAAGAGTTTCCCATGCGTCACCAAGGTTATCGCCTGTCTTGTCAAACGCGTCTTTAAGATTATCAATTGCCTTTTTTTCTTTCACTTCAGCCGCCATCTTTGCTGTTTCTCTGAAAATAAAATAAATCAGAAATAAACATTGAGATAAAATGTCCAGACGTTCAAAGTAAATTTAAAGTTGCCAAAGGGCAAACAAACTTTAAAAGGCAATGAACAAACAACGCTATGGCAGAAAAAGGAATACAATAAATGGTGAGATCAAATATTACATTGAAAAAGAAAACGAGTAGTAGCGTTACCATAATACAGGTTTGCCAACATTTAGTAAATATGACGAAATTTGATGTAAATAGATTAGGTCGATTGTCGTGTTAAATGAATAGTTGAGTATTTTATATTTTGGGAGCTATTTACGATTAATTATTAAAGATCGTAATGAGACTTGTAGAAGTTTAATTTCGACTGTCATTTGGTGGATGGCTGTCCCATGGACAATCACGCAACATAACCCATTTAACAAATGTTATGTATATTTCAAGGAGTATCCTCTTATCAGTAGCATTAGAACCAAACACTGGATCGCATAGATCTAAGCATTGCAGAATTAAATAGTCTAATCAAAACAAACTAAAAATTGGTAGCCTAATTCAGCGGGAAGGACATTTACAAAATTGCTGTTTCATTTATCTTTTCTCATCTGTCACGAGTGAGATTCGCAGGAAAATATTCATTAGACTAGACCAGAAATTGCTTTGTACTTAATTAAAGATGTGGCAATCGGGGAATAACTGAAAATAGTTATTCCATAATCTCTTTGGACGTCCTTTCTATAACAGGAAACCTCAAAATAGACATAGTCTAGTGCCATCCCTAGCCGGCCGACGCATTGTTGGAACGATTATGAGTCAATTTGCCGTATGATTTGGATATACAGTAGATGTTTGTAATTTATACGTTTGAATGGCTCTTTCATAGACAGGTATACCACATTTAATTTTTCTATCATTAATATTCTTGAGGAACAGAAGATGATAAAAACAAACTGAAGTTTTGTAAATACTTGAATAAGTTTATCCTCATACGAATAAATTATATGAAATATCGACGACGAGAGAACATTCGTCTCTTTAACACATGCAAAATGTGATAACAAATTAAGCCCTCAACTCCATTTGATTAACCATGTCTTGAGGTGGAAAACTTGACATTGGTAAATAGCTTCAAATTACCTTCTACATTGGAAAAATTTTGAATTGAGAAAGAATAAAATTTAATGCAACAAAGTCACAGTTTCACAATTCATATGAGTTTTCGAGTTTTCCGGCCCTGAATGTTGGCTCGCCTGGCCTAAAGGTCATGTGAGCTTTTGCCACCACTTCGCGTTTGTCGCCTGTCGATCGTACGTCCATGTGTTAACAATTAAAAAAATCTTCTCTGAAACCGCTCAGCCAATATTTAGACCAAACTTCGATGGAATGGTCCTTGAATGGTACCAAAATAATTTCCCGTATCCCCCTACCTTCCATAATTGCCGCTGTTACTAAAAATGGAATAAAGGCGAGTGATATATTTAAAAAATCTTCTTGTCTAAAACAACCAAACTGTGCTTGAATGGTCCTTACATGGTCTTCTTCCAAAATTTAGTCTGGCCTCCTCAACCACTAACCAATAAGGCCCTTCACAGTTAAACCTAGTTTAACATAGTGCCACATGGGAAATTCACTTGAAAATTTTTTTTCTGAAAAAAAACTGTGTCAGTTGCAACCAAAGTTTGTTGAAATGGTCCTTACTTGGTTCTTTACCAAAATAGTGTCCGGCATCCCCGCCTTTCAATCAAGATTGCTGTCACAGCCTAACTTAGTTTTACATGGGACCTTGTGGGTAATTTACTTGAAAATCTTAATAGAAACTATTACAACAAATAAAAAAAAAACTGATGGAATGGTTCTTTGTGTCCTTTACCAAAATCATTTCCAACATTCGTTTCTCTCTGCAATCAAGATGGCTACCGTTACTAAAAATAGAAATAAGGCGAGTATATTCTAAATAGCTTCTTGTCTTTTCGGAATATCTACCAAAATTATGTTCTGCACCTTCTAACTTAGTTGGCTGCCATAGCCAAACTTGTTGTAAAATAGAACACTTTAAAATCTTCTTGTGTTAAACTACTGACCCAATTGTCGTCTGCCGAAATTTTGTACAACATTCCTTACTGACGAGGATTATAGAGGAGTCTTTGTCAGGTGAGAGATACAGGTTCTTGGAAGTCGTCTCTAGTTTAATGACCTCAAAAAGTTTTAATCGGTAGCTCTGTTGCATCAAAAGTATACATACAAATGTGGAAAATCTACTCTATTACTCTAACTTTAGGTTTGGTTTGATTTGGTTCACCGGTACGAGATATCCATTTCACAAATGACAATGGATATCTTCCCACTGTCGTGAATATCGGTTGTGACTAACATCGATTGTGACTATACACCGGCTTTGTATACTGCGTATCACGAAGAGTGCCAGTAGTGGAGCAGGAGTTGTTTACCCTTCCGGAGCACCTGAACTCGCCTAGGTTTTTGTAGGGTTCGTGTTTCTCCAGCTTTAGTTTTCAGTGTAGTGTTGTGTGTTCTATGTTTGTCTTTCGTTTCAATTTGTTGACCATGGTCTTGTCTGTCTGCCGACTTAACGATTTCTGTCTGCCCCTTTGGTGTCTTCGAATTACTTGTAGGTGATATATACGCTTTGAAATAAGAATCTAACGTTAATTCAGTTATGTGTATCCTTTCTTTTGCTTGTTCTGCGCAGGGTAGAAGACATTTCCATCGGTACTTACTCCATTTGGCGTTTTTGGGCTTCAAACAATGTTCCAAATATTCCCTGAAAGTAGAAGTGATTATTACTAGGAATTCATATATTTTTTACTGATCTTCCTATTTTTGGCCAATGATGTCCAGACAAGCAGTTAAATTTTGCTTTGGTATATAAGAAGTGGATTTTGCATTTCTGGCATTAATTCCATTTTCTTTCTTTTCGCTATTGTAAAATATACTGTTTACATGTAACCACTAATTTTCGTGGGGATAAATATCGTGGATTTAAGGTATAAAACTAGTTCGTAGTAATCAACGGCACAATGTTAAGTGAATTACTGATTGTATTATTATATAAACATTTAAAATTTAAAGCTTATATGATATCTCTATGCTGGGTATAGATCAAACCAATCGTCATATAAATGTATAAATTCCAAATGTGCCAAACCTGATATAGAACACTTAAACGAACTGCGTCAATCAATCACCCAAATTTATTCAAACAGAGAACACCCACAAAAACACACACAAAAAAAACGAGGTTGTCGTTGTTTGAATAATCATTTATTATTATTTGTTCACTATTTTTTTCAATAGATTAGGTCGATTTTCGTGTTTAATGTATAGTTTCATATTTTGTATTTTTTACTTTTACAGCTTTTGTTATTGTATGGACTCCGGTTAATTATTGAAGGCCGTAATGGGGCCGTAAAAGTTAATTTCGACTGTTATTTGGTGGATGGCTGCATCATGCACAGTCATTCCAAATTTCTTTTTTTATATAGGCCAGATCGCAAAACTTCAGCTCAGACCGTGGTGGATTAAACGGATTTTCCGGATACCCTTCACAATATATTCTGGTACCTTTAAAATTTAAATTCGAGCTTTAAATTGATTTAACTCGGATATGTTACCAACCCTTTTCTGTCGCAAGGCAGGTCGACCATCTGCACCGTTTACCACCAGTACCATTAAAACAATCGTAGCTGTGAAAGCCTTCATCTTTTCTGGAATACAGAGAGTAGATTAGCTTGCTTTGGTCAACTACTGTAATTAAGGTCACTTTTCGCAAATACCTCTCAAAACATGAAATATCTGTTTAAATACACCGCATATTATTTATTTTATTGTTGACAGATAAACATCAAAACTTCCAAACAATTTTCGCAGGAAGAGGCTCGCGAGGGTAAAAACAGGCAAATAAGTTTTGGTATAACCATGGTAAAATGTAAAATCCTTTGGCAATTACACCGACACATCGAAACATTGTTACAATTAATCTGCCACGGGTTGCAAAAATTTAGGATTTGTTAGAAATGCACTGCTAAATTACAAATCAAAATCAAAGAAACTTATATAAGGTGTAATTATTTGCGACAATTGTGTCAGCACGTTTCAGTGATTGTTCCATTTAAAAAAGATAAATTTGGAAGTTTTTGGTTATTGGAAATATAAGATAAATATTTGAATTTAGTGTTTAACGTTAACACAAATTGTCAAATGTTCAAAAAATTATAATTAAAGATAATAAAATGAATGGAATATCATAATTATCTTATTCTTCAGTGTCACAAAAAAGATTGAAGCTTAAATGAATTTCATTTCTAAATTGGAGTTGAACCAATTATAACGCATACACTGTATGGTTGCCAATGGTATGACGGCAATATTATTTTTAAAAGGCGGCAATGTTTATGTTGAAATAGAACGTTAGGCCATGAATATCATAGAACCACGATATGGTAGGAAGCCATTACATTTCGTCTTAATTATATTATGAACGTACGGAGACATAACTTTTTACGATCATTTTTAAAAATAAAAGACAAGACTGTTAACAAGGCAGATAGGAAGAATGTGTCTATAGATAACATGCATGAAATCTATAATCAATTTTCGAAAAAGGACAGATACTAACTATTTTAGCCTATATAAATCCTTTAAATACATTTTTCACTTTTTATTGATATCGGACAACTGTGTTACATTTGCAAAAGAAGTGAAAATAAAATTCACGTAACCACAAAGGAAAAAGTTAAATGTTACGTAATTTTAGATAATGCCTAGAAACATAATACTGTTACTGTTACATAGAATATGTAAAAATTATTTTGGATTCATAGTAACAAAATATTGTACAATATACTCTTGCTAAAAATATGGAATATTTTTATTTTCGATTAGAAATACTTCTGTCTTTACCTTTTCAAGCAAAATTCTTACAGGATAATATGAGATACTAGTTAAATAAAAAAAATGAAAATTAAAAAAAATTTAAAAAGATTTTATCCGGAATATATAATTAGTAATTTTTCACAAAAATGTGGATTTCGGAACTCATAATACCAGCCATGGACAAAACTCTAAATCGGACACTTTTGTAGCTTGAAGTATAATAATGAGGTATGCGTAGCGATTTTGGCATTCTGGCTCATATATTTTGCATGCAAGTCTTTGACCCAGAAAACGTCAATATTCCATATTAATGATCAAGTGAATATTTTTCAAAGGCAACTATCTTTAACGAACAGTTGTCGTGACAAACCGGCACATCGAATGCGGGCAAATGCCTCATCATTTGGTCACTTCCGATTGTTCTGATTGGTCAAGTCAAAAATTTTGGAAAAAAATTAATTAAAACTAAACAAAATCGAAATCGACCAAATGATGAGACATTTTTGCCCGCGTTCGATGTGCCGGCTCTGGTTATATGTGTCATGATACCAGGCGTGGTACTTGTTAAGTAAAAGAATGTTAATTGACATCAAGTCCTAAGGGGGATAGCCCATCCTCTTAATATGGAATATCAAGACTTATTTTGAAAAAATAAAGATATAACATCATGAACATAGAGAAAATTTGTCCTCCAAACATCTGTTATATGCATATGACGGACCTGAAGAGAGGAGACAACTCACAATGATTATGCTTCAGACCAAATATCAAATTAATCGAACATACACAAGCCGAGAGAAATGTTTGACGAAAGTTGACGGACGCACGACGTACAGTTAGTACAGACGAGGGTGAAACTTAATGCCCTCGTCACCTAAAGGCGGGGCATAACAAACTAACTAAATGTTTCTCTTTTTTTCATTAGCCTCCTACATCTTTGCTGAATTGGTCATAGAAGTGAAATATTTTATATAAATATTTAAACTGACTTTACCTCTTTTAGCTAGAAAATTCAATTTGTCAAATTTTCACCCTGTTTCACTTAAAAAATTGAAAAAATCTATCTTTTTTTGGGTTTTAAATCCTGAATATTAATTTATCATTTTTTCATAAAGCTAAAAAACAGACTTACCTGTTTAAAGTCTTGGAACTAGCAGTGTGTCCGAGGACACTTTCTACTGTATTTAACCTAGAATTATTTCTAAATTAAACTTGACATTTTAACAATAATTATATTAAATTATGAATAAATAGTAAAAAAACATAAATCGGCTATAAACGATGAAAATTTTCTATAAATTGTGTCGAAATGTCGGACTATTATTTTTTGTCTATGTAAACGAACTAATTTTCACTAAAATTAGTGACAAAAAAGAATTGGTCTTAATCATAATTTTGTTGTTATTCGGATATAACATCACCACTACTAAAATAATAATAGTTTACCGTAAATAGGTTCTCTAAATGAGCTGCTGCATTCGTGGTCATACCAGTCACATAGATGTCATCAAACCGGCAACACGTGTTGAGCAACAGAAACTTCGACCGTAGTACAACCAACTTCGACGCAAGGAAAAAGGTAGCTACTTAATTCATACATTGAAGCGTCTCTGCGACGAAGATTGCAGTACAGCGTGAAGTAATGGAGTGATAACCAACTCATTACAAATCCTTTCGATGTAGTGAACCAGTGGCGACCAGTCCAGCTACAGCGTGTTTAGGTAAGACGCTGCCTTATAAATAAATCCACAGCGGAACCGGTCTGTACCGTTTGGCAACGTGCCCCTCAAATATGCCATTTTTACAGAAAATACAACCACCAATTAAAGAATATCATCAAAACGACGCAATCTTAACGACTACCGGTTTAAGCTTCAAGAATGTCTCAAGAATGTCTCCTGATCGAACTATATCAACAACTTACCAAGCCTATGATCCCTTTCATTCGTTCGACTGAGAGCATTTTCACGCAGTTGCTGTGTAGGACGTTAAAAACCATCGGGCACCACAGCTGCTTTATTATTGGGACAATTAGTGTAAGATATGACTAGAGTGATTCCAGTAAAAGTGTTTTAGGCAATATAAGACGAACTTCGAAAATTCGAACACCAGAGGGACGAGTTAAAATTGCTATTGTTAAGGAAACATTCGAATAGGCCAGGTTGAAACACATAAAAAGCCGAATGGGCTGAAATAAAAGCCTTTTTAAGCTTAAAATAGTTTGACTTGGCGTTAGTTTGGTTCCTGGTGCCTTCTTCGTTTGGGAACAATTTAGTAAATTTTAGATGTTTTGTTTGTTTGATTGGGGTTTAACGCCAGTTTCAACAATATTTCAGTCATATTTAGGCGGTCAGTTTTACTGGTGGAAGAAGCCGGAGTACCCGGAGAGAACCACCGACCTTGGGCAGGTAAATGACAAACCTTATCACGTGCGATGCGAATTAAACAAATTATAGTATATTATAGTAAAAGTCCGACTCGAACTCTCGCCGTATAGGTAATGGGCTACAGTGATATGTACAGGTAATTTTAAATCAACTTCCTAGAACACTCGGCCACCCAGGCCCCCTACATTGTAGGTACTTTTTAGGCAATATAGATGCATATTTGTATGGTGGTTACAGTGTGTTACCAACAGCATTAATTTTGGTTTACTGTTTTAGCTCCGCCCACGATAGAAAAAACAAGGTATCTGATCTAACAAAACTAATCTTACCTAGAACCTGTCCATAATGAGGAGGTCGTGTCACAAGGATCTAGTTACATAGTTTCTATAGAATTTATTGGCACACAAGTCTAATAAACCTTCCAGTTCATCCAGAAGTAGAAAAGGGGGGGGGGCACTTTTGATGGACCTCTTGATTTATCAATTTTCTCGATTTGTAATGGAGATTAAGACCAAAATTTACCCCAAACTTTTCCTTTTTATCATTTTTGCGTTAAAAAGGAGGGCCCGGACACCCCTGGTCCCCTGGATCCGCCCTTGTTATCACTAGCAACATTCATTGTCTCACCAATATTGGGTTTCCCATACTTGTCATCAAGAGTTCCCCATTTTTCACCAAACTCATTGCCTACCAAATCAAGCGCACCATCAACATTATCAAGGGTCCACTTTTATACCACATCTGCAGCTGTCTTAGTCGTTTCTCTACAATTACATTTGCTGAACGTTTATTAAGTCAATAATTACAATGAAATGATAGATAGGCGTTCAAAACATATTATTAAAAGTGGAGTAAATATAGAAAAACCGGACAGACAACAATGGGCGCAGCTCCAGGATGCTACCCCTATAGATTAAGAATGACCTTAGGCCACTTTTAGGCAAATGAGACAGGTCACCAAAGCAGGTTAGAACTTGTCTATCATTTGAATGTCACTTCAAATCATAAGGTAGGTCGCAAGGTACCCTTCAGGTCACGGAGCGGATTTGACCCTACTGTAGTCTCAACAATTACATGAATTGGTTGATATGTACCAAAACAGAAGAATATGCAAAGAGCAGATATATCACCCTGAAGCCTAGTGTTACGTATTACCATGTTCTTATTTGCTTTTCATTTTCAAACATTGACCTTTTGTTGTTTTGTTAGATTGAGGATTAACGTCACTTTCAACAATATTTCAGTCATATCGCGGCGGTCAGTTTTACTATTTGAGGAGACCGGAGTATCCGGAGAGAACCACCGACCTTGGGAATGTAACTGACAAACCTTATCAGGTGCGAATAGAGTTAAACGCAACCTGTTTCTGTATGATACAAACCTAGTCGCGATCTCACACTGTATAGGTGATAGGTTACAGCGATCTGAACAGGTAAGTTAAAATCAATAGTAGAGTGTCCGAACCCGTAAAAGATGCTAATTAAGGAGTTTAATATACCAGGATACTATACGGTCAAACTTGTGTTTAAGTTGAAGAAAAAAAGGTATGTTTTAACATTTTATAGTTGTAAAGACATCATCAGGTCATATTTCTGTTATTTGTATGAATTATGGTGAAACCCTCCTCTTTTGCAGATTCACACTTCAACATTACTGTCTTGATTATCTTTTAAATATACATTATAGGTATATATTTCTGCATATTCATAAACTATTGACCGTACTGAGCGCAACATATCTATCGATATTTGCAAATAAAGCTAATATTGGAAGCTTAAAACGCGAAAATACAGTAGGGGTATAAAACCCTTAGACGATGGTCTTCCAAATTCAAAATATGGCACCTTTGAACAAATGAATGCCAAAATGTTTCAAAAATTCGTTAAATGTTGTCTATTCTGTCAATTGAAGTGGTCTATTGATATGTTTCTGCATTATTACAAGTGCTAGGTAAGACGCTTAAGATGTTTTTTCGATGCCAGTTTTTTCAACATAAAGTCACAGAAATGATACCGACCGTCCGCATACCAATTCATTAGAACGTGTCCGATCAATGCTGAATAAAATAAAATCGCTAACTTTAACCTACAGATGCTTATTTTGATTAAAAAAAAATCATATTTCATAAAGTTTACTTGGTCATGTAGATAACAAAAAAATGAAAATTTGTGCTTTAAATTACCTGAAACACTTTTGTTCACGTACAATAAAAATATTTTTGACGTCTCATACTCCAGTTAAAATATGGAATTTTATATAGGAGTTATTTAGCCGCCTAGAAAAATATATCAAGTCAGTAGTGTCAATGTTCTCCATTTCAAAATGAATTCTTAATTGTGTACAATGTGTGAGCTACTATCTACAGCAAAAAAGAAACTGAAAAATATAAGCGAAAAACTAGTGATAGACTGACAAAATTATTTGTATAATTAAATAATTGATATCAGCCAGTCAAAAATGCTGTGACTTGATGTATTGTGGTTTTAAAGATGATGATAAAAATTGTACCTAATATTGTTTTTAAAGAAAATAACATGAAAAGAAAATTTAAACCGCATATGAAGACAGTAAGGTTCGGCTCTAACACGACCATAACAAGTCCAAAACTCAGAAATTGAATTTAAAGATAGAATCCTATGTAACTGTCAAATCTAATTCGATGTTAAATTTGCTAACGATAATTTGACGATAAAATGTCTGCTGCAATTCACTCTTTATAGAGGACGTTGATGACATTGGCGTATGTTTCAGGGAAATTTCTTATCTTGAATACAGTTTTTATTACAATGTAAACATGAATTGCAAAAATAAATAAACCTGTCCAGCTTTGCTTTTTCGTCCTAGACAAAGAAAAGACTAAGAGTAACTAAATTTTAATTTTAAATTGCCATGATGTCATACTGTTGGTCTGTAAATTATGAACAAATCGGTTTTGGACGAATATACTTGGACTATATTTTCTTGCCTTATATTCTTGATTATACGGTTATATATAGGGTTTAGAAATGGCCCCTCCTTCCGTATTTTTGAAATCACAGAACAGTTGGGTTACTTTGATAGACATTGCTTGTCAACAGTCAAGAACCTTAGTTGGCTGACTACCGTATGGCTCTATTAGTCGTCCCATTAACATTGCAAAATTGCAGTAATTTGGTTCAATATTATAACTTGGCAATTTCAAGGCAAATGAATACGATTGTTGGGATTTCATGACTTAAAGGTCAGTCCTTGATCCAACAGCAGGTCAAACTATAATAAGTGAATTTTTACTGTATTTCTATCAAATAAGATCGATTGATTGATTAGATGTTGCTTAACATCCAGGGCAAATATTTCATGCATATTCAGGACGACAGCATATTAATGAATGATGATGAATGAATCAAGCTTTGCAATTTACCCACCCGCTGAGTTGGATTTTTTACCTGCTAGCTCACGAAAGCAACAGTCTTCAAGACATGCCATTTTGCCCAAACATATGTTTTTCAAGAGCATGTGTCCAATACAGCGATTTTCAAAACAGAGCTAGGTCGTAAATACAAAAACTGTTTAGACAAGGGCATGTTTCTCCGCGGTTAAAGTCGATACCCCAGAAATTTTACGATCGATCCCAAAATCTTGTCGGCCGATATGGAAACTCCGTTTTACAGATGAAGACAGATTCTCTTCCCAAAATCTTTTCGGCTATGGATATGGAAACTCCGTTTTACAGATGAAGACAGATTCTCTTCAGTGAAATTACGGAGTAAAAAAAAGGAAAAAAACAAGCTGTTCGCTATTTCTTCTTAGTTGTTGTGATCCCATGAATGCTTTCCTTTACAATAAAATGACTTATACCGGAAAATTGGAAATGCGGCGGGTGTTTTTCAAGAAGCAGGATCTGCTTGCCCTTTCGGTCCACTTCTGAGTTCACCCCGGTCAAGATGGATAAAAAAATATTTGGCAGAATATGGAAAATTTTTAATCTTTACTTGTTAAAATGCAACAATAGTTGGTCAAGTTTCAAGAATAATGAGAATGATCATTGACCAAGTCACTTTATTGTGTCAAACATTTAATTGTGTCCAGCACATTACTGGGTCCAGCAAAATACTGTAACAATATGCGATTGTGAAGCTCCTTAATCATATTGCATATATATATATATATATTATTACTACAAAATGATGCCTTTATGGGTTTTTTGAATAATATTCCTACCCCTGATCTTTTCTGTAAATTAAGCATACAGTAATGAGTATTCTAGCTGTCAATGACAGTGGGGTTATATATTTATGTATATGTCTGTATTTATTTATGTATATCTCAGTATCTACACGATTCCGCGAGAACGGCTAGGGTATAGAAATATGCCGCTCTGGTTCTCTGCCTGCAGGTGACCCCCTGTTAAAGGGGCGTCTGTTGGTTGTGCGGGATGTATAAATACCACTCGATAGTTGTCAGGGTTAAGAAATTGACTACTAGGTTTCTCCTCTAGGGGTAGAACTCATCTTAAGGGCGGTCCATTTGTTGGGCAGGATGTATAAATTCGGAGCTGACGTAATAGCTTTCAGCGTTGCAGCAGCTCGAAACGGTTGGTTGTTGGCGGCCAGTTACTTAATTTAAACGCTCAGGGGTACCAAAATAGTCGCAATTTGGCTTCTTGTGCCTTTATAATTTCTAGACCCCAGCCCACCCCATTTATAATCTATTGTTTGTAAACTTGTTCTGAATATGCATGAAATATTTGCCGCTGATCGTTAGCCAACAGTCAATCCATCAGTATCTACAATCAAAGTACTGACGTACTGCCTATTAGTCTAAGAGTTATCCGATCGATATGTTGTATTTCTATGTATATTTGACTCAGACTGTTGTATATTCCCATTACTCCTATATAATATTATGCTTAACATGTCCCAGGGATGACATTATTAATAAGGGGTTCTATTACACCTCAGTGTTATTTTTTAGAATATATTTCAACTATTATCAATTAATTTTAATGTTTTAAACCATTCTGACTGTGGTACTTCAATTGAATAACTCGGGTGCTTCGCAGGAGAAGCATGATACGACCGCAGCACGTTGACATGTGAAGGTTGAGCAAATGAACTTTTGGATAAGTGTCGACATATTATTTTGCTGGATACAGTAAGGAGCTGGACACAGTAATATAACTGGATCAATTTTAACCCCCACTATTCTCAAAACTGGCGTTACATTTGTTGCATTGTTCATAAAGTATCATTTGGTTAAAAAACCCAACAAAATCGGATGAAAACTATTTTTTACAGATTATAAGGCAATGGAATCCCACAACCAAATGCAACAAAATGCTTGTAGTTTTCATAAGGCTATCAATATCAGATGGGTAAAATATTAATATATTGTACGAAATTTACACCCATTTCGACCCCTTTTAGCTCAAAAACGGTAAGAGATAGAAAAAAAACTGTTGATATACGACTGAAAGCTCTCATTGAGAGGAATCAAATAAGCATTTAGCTGCTTGTAGCACGTTAATCACAAACAAGCACCAGCGTACATACAAAGTTTCTAATTGAGTAACCTATACACTTTCAGATTATTACAATCCGAATGAGAGCATCAATTTTGTGTGAAGGACATAATATCTTTCAACTGCCGTCCAACTTTAATCTAATTTTGGAGGGCCCATCTAAGTTTTGCAATCTTTTTACAAAGAAAAGGCAAAAATGGTCCTGGAAAAAATGTTTCTGATAATGAAAATAATAATAAGAAGAAGGAAAAAGAATTCTTTATTTAAAGAGGGTGAAACAGTTACAACTTATCCGCCCTTAGGGTCAGGAAAAATTTCAATGACAAAAAAAAAAAAAAAAAAACAAAATGGTCATTGGCATGGGTATGAATCTGGCGCATGGGATCAGACGCTGATGCATTAGCATGATAAATAAGAAAGTTAGAAATAGCCGTATCAATGGACATGCACATGTTATAAAATTGTTAATCAGTCTATTTCAAAATGAAACTGTTTGACTGAAAGAAAGAAAGACTATCTTGCCAAAGGTTTGTAATTTACGTCGCATCCTTTTTTTGAGAATTTGGTGGAGGCGGTCGCGACAAGTTACCAGTTACTAAAACTCACAACAAAGCACGCGGCATTAAGAGAAGAAGTTGAGCATATTCGATATTAAGACTGGTCGGCTAAGAGTCGGAATAATATGCCTTGGTAAAGCGGCATGTCTTCCTCGACGTTAAGCAACACTCAATCAATTAATCAATCAATCAATTATATTTTGAAGTAACCTTTGGAGCATCTGAAATTTTTTAAATAAAGAAAGATTTCAATTCATTTTTAAAATGAACTGAACTGAACTATAATTTATAGTCCCGGTTAACATCCTCACACCGCATCCTGTTCGTCAACTTGAAGACAATAAGACAAATATCCTGTTTTATTGAACAGGATTCAAATTTATACTTCAGTGATTGATTTTTAACCAATTATATGGCATGGCCTTAAGAAATCGGCAAACGATCTTTAACACAAGGAAATAAACCGTTTGACATGCTGACTGAGGATTTTCTTCCAAGAATCCGGGTTAGCCGCCTACATCATGATGGGTTGCAACTATATATAGGAACGGGGGAAAATGTAAGCAAACAGTACGTGATTATTAAGAAACATGCGGTAAGCCAATAATATTATGGTTGTCGCTCTTAATGTTATAAATGAAAACATACCTTTTGGAACTTTTATAATTTTTAACATATCCTTACATAAATTTTTTCTGGGGAGTAATTTTTATAATTAAATTATTATTTAATGTCATTCCAAATTTAGTTTTAGTTCTTCCAATTTTTGTGGTTAAAGTATGTGCGAGCGAGCGAAGTTTTTTGTTAATTTTTTTAGGAAATGGCATAATATTGGACCGCAACCTAAAAAAATGATGCGAAAACAACAGTTTTACTTTTTTCCTTCATTTTGTATTTTCCAAGAGCGATCGAGCAAATCTAGGAATCACGATAAAAATTGAAAAAAAACGATAAAAAATTTGTGGAGAAAAATTTTTTGAAAATTTGAACCCATTATATTAGTAGCGAACTAATAATTAATTTGGAGTGGCCTTATATATTTATTTTTTCGGAACTCTTTTGGATTCTAATGAACGCAAATAAAAAAACATTGACATCCCTTTTCCCTAATTTTAGCCAAAAACATAAAAAGGTTGTTAATGTTGAAGGTTGAACATGTTTTTTTTACATTTGAAAATCTTAAACGTCTGATAGTTAATCACAACATTAGGGAAAATCGCATCAATTTTCAGAAATCCAGGCTATACCCCTGCGGAACACGAAAAGTGGCTGCGAGGCTCATTTGCATAATGAAGCG
>JAULBM010237757.1:0-27880 GCA_032357055.1 Geukensia granosissima
ACACTAATTTTGGTCATCCTATCATTAATACTTTCAGAGATATAGAGCTTTCAAAAAAACTAACGCCGCCGCCGCCGTCGCCGCCGCCGCCGCCGCCGCCGCCGGAAAGCAACACCTATGTCTCGCTTTCGCGACTTCGTCGCAGGCGAGACAAAAACTCGATCCTAGTCAATGGACCGTGCAAATGAGGTCACGGACCTGTGGTTGACTGACATGTAATCCTAATAATCAATAAGCACACCAAATATTGTTGATCTACCACTTGACAACTTGACCCTAGTCAATGGACTTGAAATTGAGGTCAAGGACAAAAGACATGTGGAAGACTGATATGTACTTCTAGTAATCAATAAGCACGTCCCAAATGTTGACCTACAACTTATAGAAATTGAGAAATAGGCCTTAGCATGAAACAAGTGAGACCAAATGATGTCCGGACCTGCGTCGCTCGCTGATATTCTTACTGTATATCTTTACTGTTTGGTTTGGTAGTTTCAGAGGAGTTGCGATGACAATATCGTTAATGAGTATTTTCTAAGTTCCAAGGGCATACTCCCACAAAAATGAGGGGATAAAAATTTTCCGGCGATATGCAAAACTGAATTTGATGTCCTATCTACATACCAAGTTTTATGAAAATCAGACAAGTAGTTTCAGAGGATTTACGCTCACAAGGTCATTTATGAGTATTGCAAAAGTTTGAAGGCCATAACTCCCACAAAAATGAGGGGATCAAAATTTTCTAGCGATGTGCAACACAAATATGTTGTCCTATCTAGATGCCAAGTTCCATGAAAATCAAATCAGTAGTTTCAGAGGAGTTGCGATGACAAGCTTATGGGACGACGGGCAGACAGACAGACGGAGTGACCCGACCCCTACACCTGCTTTCGCCGTTGGCGACGCAGGTAAAAAATCATGTCATAACATGACACATTATGCATGCCTTTAATGTGAGATTCAAAAATATCTGGTACGTCTCTATAAGGAATTCCAAGATACCAAAGGGGCAGAGAGAAATCGTTAAGTCGAGGACAGACAAGACCATGGCCAACAAAATGAAACGAAAGATAAACATAGAACACACAACACTACACTGAAAACTAAAGCTGGAACACGAACCCTACAAAAACCAGAGTGAGTTCTCGTGCTCCTGAAGGCTAAGCAACTCCTGCTCCACTAGTGGCATAAATATATTTTATTTATTATGTATAATAATTAATTTATGAATTTGTATATTGTGCCCATATGGGCAAACAAATACAACTTATACAATCAACACACAACTTTTAAACATTGGACATGTAGAACTCTTGATCGACCTTATTATTACTGGTCTGCATGGTTGTAGTTCAGTCTGAAAAACTGATATTCTGAAGATGTGTTCATTAGCATAGTCAAGTATTTATGGACGTGCTAATCAATGATATGAATGATTTATATAAAGATTTGTTGATCCTACCTTAGAATGAACATGTGCGGGTTAAAAATAATAAATACCTGTCAAATTATTAAAAAATATTATTCTTATCCAGAAATAAAATTGAACTAAGGGAAGTATCATCATCATTGTGGTTGTCGGCAAAATTGAACAAATAAAGTTGCTAGTTAGCAACATACTGCTATCTTATTCAATGTAGAATATCCATGTTTGAGATCAAAAGTTCATAGTTCAAAGAGAAGAGTCAAATTTGAAGGAAACTTAAATATAAAACGAAAACAAAAGGATCAAAGGTTTGAAATCCACGAACTTCTTTACAAGGAGTGGGATCAGGTAAATGTCAAATGGCATTTAACACAAAATTGCATTGGACTTTACTCATTTGAAACGATTGAAACGATATAAGGAATTTATATTAAAATTTTAAAAGATATTCTGATAGACCAAACTGGCTGTTATAGTTTCTTAAATCCCAAGTACAATACAAATTATAAAAGATCCAAAAAATGATTAAAAGAAAATCCTAATTGAAAAAACTTGTGAACGTGGTTTTGTGGGCAAAAATGTTTCCGTTATTAAAGAACAGCTTGTTTCATAATATTTTGGAGATATTTATATACATCGGTATAGGTAATAAATGTAAAAATAGGTTTTAAAAAAAATTATATTCAAGTGAATTTGTTGACATAAATAAACAAATACGACGCAGACAATTTATAAATTTATTGAATGAAATCTTCAAGTACTATTTATAACACCCGTCACAACAGCACATCATGTTTCCAACACATTTCCTGGTACCATTACATCCATGACTCTTGCATGTATGCTTACAACGGGATTCACCGACCAAATAACCACAATCAATTTCCCGGAAACAGTTACATCCGGTACAGGAACAGATGGAATTTTTGTTGCATGTTCCGGTTCCAGTGCAGAAATTGCTTTCACAGACTTGATCGCATCCACTAAATCCACAGTCTAATGAATTAAATTCCTATATGGGATGAATACAAATCCGAGAAAACAGTGAGTGATTCTATTACATAGTTGTCTAAAAATGCTTCATAAAGGTCGCCAGATTTTACCTGTCAAAGCGCATGACTCTGCTTTTAAAATATAATATTTAAACATATGACACAAGAATATTAGTCATCCTCACAGCTGTCAAGATTGTACATATACAATTTTCCTTTACTCATTGCTGATTACATTTTGATCAGTTTTTGACGAAATATCATCTAAAAGTCTTATTGATCATTTTACTATTTATTTTCACTAATGCATGTAATGTTGACATCAAAAATTCCGTGACAGTTGTCGCGAGTCAGACGAGACATGCCTACCCTTTAACCTTCCAGAAGACCCGATCATAGTAGTGTTTTGTAATTATAAAGGGGATGGTAAGGTCTAAGGCTTTGTTATTTCTTTCTGTTTTAAGTTTGTAAATTTGTTTCAAAGGGGGCTTATCCCTATGGACTGTGCACTTTTGACTTCCCGCATGGGTATTCTACACTCCACTTACTATTCAAATATAGTAACAATTTATTCAACTTCAAAACGTTTTTCACATAGTAGTCCCTGTCTCTTGATTTATATTCCAATTTAAATTTGTTTGGATATGAGAACTTCTTATACTATGTTTGGATGTTGGGCTTCCTTTGTTTTGTTTCTAATGTTACTGATGATAGATTACTCCTTGACATGTACAAATGCACATATAGTTAATATTCACAGTATTTATTTAACATTGAAAAACGTGTAGTTTAATAATATTTTATTGCATAATAAAGCAATGGGATTGGACACAAGTTATTACAACTTCGTCCGCTCCTTTACAATGAATATACAGAGAAATCAATGGCAACAGGATACACATTTGTATATACAATCAAATTATGTAAACGTTGTGAGATACATTGTAAGATTTTGTAATAGAAAAAGGGAAGATTTTTGAAGAACGAGGAAGAGAAGAAGGAATCAATATACCTGCAGATTGGCTGTGTATTACCGATATTTTAAATGTGAGATATTTTGGCTTATTTTGGCAAATTTTTCTTGTTTTAATCAAATCTTTTTGAATGTTTGATATAAATTCTTACATTTTCGAAAATTTTTGAGTTCGTTTTATCATCGTAGTCATCATTACCAAATAGTAGTACTTCGATGTTTTGATCATTTTCGTTTATACTTGAAAACAAGCGAACTCTTTCGTTTAGGTATAGTGGACATTCCATTAAATAATGTATTACATCTTCAAGAGGGGCATTACATCTACATTTAGGATTGTCTATGACATCAATGCGATATAAATCGGCGTGCAATTGACTACATTGATGTCGTAATCTAGCATGTATAATACTTAATTGCAATGATTCAAAATGATTAAATATCTTTATCAAATATAAGTTTACACCTATAAAGGAGAGAGATTAAGTCAGGACACAAGTATAAACCTCCATTGTTAAAATGTACAAACTACAAGTTTATCAATGTTGCAGAATATCTTTATTTCAGTTTCAATTTTTCCTGATTTCATTTGGTAATGAATAAACTGAATGAAAAAAAACCAAATATTGTTACTTTACCCTGAATTTTTCCTAAATTAATTTGTAGTGCGAAATTAGGGAAAATATGCCCATATATTTTGTTTGCATCAATATTAAAGGCACATTTGTATAATATCATGGTCCGTTTAAAAGCGCAAAGATGTATGGCCTCATTCCCCTTTATTTATTTTACTTGTATTACCAAAATCTTGATTTTTAGATATTTCAAGAATATAGCCTTAAAATGTTGTTTCATATCTAAAACAAAAATAAAAAAACGAATTTTCGTGCTAAGAGTCTTAGAACTGAAAAAAATATTGCAACAAAGCTTGATCTGAGGAGAAGTTTTAGCTATTTTATTTCATTCATCTTTAATTTGTGATGAAGGACATCAAAAACAAAAACGGTATAACACTTAAACGATGACAAATGTATGGTATCCATAGAAACCTTAGACGATGACAAATGTATGGTATCCATAGAAACCTTATTTCGGTTGTAAGTGTCCTTCATGTCAAATTTTAGGATTAAAAAGTAAAAATATGGCAAATTATGTAAAAGAGGCTTTAAAAACAAAGTTCAGTAAAAATATTATTCCTGCTCTAGGTCAGGTTCAGCAATACTACTTAAATTTTTTTAAAAGTATTTATGATAGACTAACCATTCACAAAACTTTTTCTTTTGATGTTTCTTTTTTGACAACTTTTAGAAAATAAGCAAACTAGTGAAGCAAATACTTGGAAAATTGCCATACCTCTTTTTCTTTCTTGGCTTTTCATATGCTCTCTTTTATCACAATCTACTAAATTTTTCACAAATCTGATGAGGTGAAGTTCTTACAAAACCTCATCTTTGTTTAGGATAAAATCAAATGACCCTTTTGTACATTGAGGTTGTTGCAATTTCATTTGCTGGATGAATATAGGTCATTGCTGGATGAATATAGGTCAAAATCTAGTCAAGTCGTCATTTAAATTGTTTGTTTTCGGTGATAAATTCCAGATTTCAAAGGAAAACACGTAAAAATATTTTTAATATGCTTTGCAGATGTTTCATACGTTTTTTATTCTTTGTAACAATTTAAACCCTAAACTTGTTTAAGCGTATAGGTAACATGAAATCAAGATGGAGAGTGTTGGAAGGCTTTAAACTTTGGGCGCTGAGAGTTCGAAATAGGTTGACTAGCGTTAAAATGCTGCTATTAGCTAGCTATGTATAATAGTTGGCTGCCAAAAGAGCTGACGAATGCTCAACAGATGCTGGACTATTGAACACTAGCTTAATTCGTTGATAGCTAACCTAAAGCTTTGCATATATCTTTCGCGAGAAGTCAATACGGTAATAACTTTGCAAGAAAGGTGTCAACCTTGTTTTTTTATCATAAAGTAAGCTTCTTTGAAACAACTTAATCCGACTGCTAGAAAAATTTTTAACAATTGTCAGTCAAGCAACAGTTCACATGTGCATTGCTTTTGTGAAAACTCTCAATCATGAAAATATTCAATATTGAATGCACACAAGTGTATGATTAGTTAAATATTGATTCGTTTCTTGAACTATGAATTGAAGGCAACAAGCTTCCATTTGGTCGTTACATGGATATCTTAGAAATGTTTTATGTTATGATCAGGAGTTGGCAGCACCTCGGTTTTTGAATTAAAATGGAACAGATAAGGCTGTTTTGTTAAGAAAGATATATTTCATAAAGGGCTATTTTATATAATATTTCCTATTATCATAAAATGGAAACATTTAGACAATTCTTCAGTTAAAAATTTTTGCTTGTTATTTAAAGCTATTAGTGGTCAATCACCCTTGTATTAGATGAAAATGGAACAGTGATAAGTCATAAGTTTTACACTTGAAAAAACCCTGTTAAACTTATTTTAAAACTTATCGTAATTCCTTTAATAATACAGATTTATTTTCATGTGATATGTATATTATTTTCGAACTTCTCTGGTTATTACAAATTTAAAGCACTTGATTTCTTTTGCATCTAACCTCCTTTCTTTTCATTATTTTATATTTTTCAAAATTTATTCTACATCAAGAATTTTATAGCCTGCACATAATAAAAGAAAGCCAATAAAAAAATCAGTAAAACCTCTTTTCCCGCCTAAGTTTCAAATCATAATATGCACTCTAAACCGTTATTATTTTTGTGCCTATTTTCTAGAAACATGAACGTGTATCAACTTTATTATACTTGTTGGAAAATAGGAAAACGCATTTTTTTAGTGTTTTAATCAGTTCAACAAAAGAGATTAGTTGACGCGTTGTGTATGTTTAATGCAATAACCCTTAATTCCTCGTGTCAGACATTCATTAATCAAAGTTTCTGTCTGTTATTATTGTAAGCCTGAACGTAAATGATATGCACACACAGGGAGAACTGATAAAGCAATATAACCCCTTTAGTTCGGTGGGCTCTGAATTGCATCTTATCAATATATGAAAATAAAACTAATATGTACACTGTATGTATTATCAATTTTAGGGGGAAATTTTGCAAATAATCCAAAAGTTTCACCTGGAACCACTGTAAGAAAATTTAATGAATTTTTCTTTCTCACGGACCCAGATGTGTTCGTTCACTTTGCATTTCCCGATGACCCGGACTGGCAGCTGCTTGCCGCCCCAGAAACAATAGAGAGATTTGTACAGGAACCGTACTTCCGTCAACCGTTTTTTACCAATCAGTTACAAGTTCCAACTCTCTTACCAGGAATACAAAATGCGCAAAATGGAATATCCGAAATTAGTATACGAAGTTTATTGAACAACTGGCAAGGAGTACTTACACACGAGCTTTACTTTCATAAAAGGGAGTCAATCTTAAAACTACCAAGAAAGATACCGTTAAACAACTTTGTGATTCTAGATCGTTCAAATAAAAGATGGAAATTTACCATACGCTTCCCAATAAACGGCGTCTACAAACTAACGATATACGGTGGCGTTCCTCCTAATGACAAAGAATGGATTTGTGACTTCAAATTAATATGTCAGACGGCTATAGAGGATATACAACCATTACCGTGTAACACTGGAGTTGTAGGGTTCGGTCCAACCAATCTATTGGAAAACATGGGTATAATTGAACCGTCTTGTAAAAAAGGAACGATTCTAGCAAAACTCCGCCAGCAGATTTATATAGGTTTTACCCTGACTAAAAAATTATTAATACGATCTGAGATGGTTGCAAACAAATACACACCATCAGAATTACAACAAAATGTGACTGAAAGGATAACTAATCAAAAGTTGGTTGTAGCTGTTAGTATTCCAGAAGATGGAGAATATATACTACGTCTATTTGCGAGAGAAAAAGAATCAGTGGCTGAGGAGAATGTATGTAATTATTTTATTACAACGGATGATCCAAGGACATACAGAAAAGAAGTAAGTTTAACAACAAAAACTAAACTTAAAATATATAAATTACTCGAAAACAAAGACAGAACGCAAATCATTTTTGGTGAAGTTTATTTCCATTGCTCGACTTTTGGATCAAACAAATCCCTTTTTGACATCTGTAACGTAATAAGGTCTTTCTAGAAAAGATTTTAATTAACCTAACACTTACTGTGTATTATACATAGTCAGACACCTAATTCTTAGTTACGAATGTTAATTTGTCTAATTGCCATCAAGTCCACAGTACAGTTTTGAAAACATTTGATAAGTTAATTAAATTTCGTCGTTTTCGCCATCATCTTGTGGACATGTGAATTATTTTTCCTTTGAAAAACCGCGATTTTAGTTGTTGTAGCTCAGTAATAAATGGTAGCATTCATCCATGGGCTAGTACCAATTCCATTTTTTATTTAAACCACAAAAATGGATTTTTAGAAAATAGAGGAATCCGAAATTTTGTGACTGTAACGACAATAATTTAACATTCTCTTGGGGATATTACGACCCCAGCTTACTCGTTGTAAAATTCTTCTTTCAATTCAGGTCTGAATTTGCTGTATGAATTATTAACGGACAAAAAAAAAAAACAATCCACTATTGTTTGATCCTAATTAATACGCGTATACAAAAGAAAAACTTTTTTTATAATTGTTGATGGATCGACAAAAGGTCAGCCATACATATTCCTCTTTCTTTAAATTGTTCATTAATAACATTTAGAAGACCATATAACCATAAACATGTCATAAATATATGTTCCACCTGGATCCAAAAAGGTTAATCAAAGATATCAATGCAAATATTTCACAAAAGTTTATAATATTGAAATAACTTTCATCTTCTCTTCGCCTATTTCTCCAAAGACCAAAATGAATTTAGCTGAGTTATCGACGGAAAAAGTGAACCAACTTCGCTAGCAGTGTTGCATTAGGATCATTCGGGTACTGTTCCATGGAAAAATTCCTTTACAAAAATATTTCCATTTTTAACTCAATTAAATCATCAATGATACTCTTTCAGAACGCACTCGAGCAAAAACGCAAAAAAGAATTAGTCATAAAAACCGAGGATCAGAAGGATCCAAATGATATTGAAGTAGTTATAGAAAATATTGACAAATTAGCACCGGAAGACAACGGAAATTCGAATAAGGAATTAACCAAGCCAGACTTTCTTAAAATGAGACAAGGTAATATACTGCATCAGTTTCATATTTTTAAAACGACAGAAATATTTATTTCGACTAAAAAATTAATCAGTTTGTAAATGTATTCAAAGGGATAATAGATCCAGTGTAAATACCTATATAGTAGATCAAGAGTACATAGTTCTAAGAGACAAGACAAAATTAACAAAAAATATAAAACAAAAACAAAAAGAACAAAGGATTGGAATCCACGAACTCCTTTTCATAACAGAAATTGGATCAGGTGCTCAGAAAGGGTGGGCATAGCCTATCCCGCTTGCAGCACCCGTCGTGGAATCCTTTACCTCTAAGCCTGGTTAACGTCAATTCGAGCAGAGGTCAACCTATTGTTGTATAACCGGTAGCACGTCCATAACTAGTTGAGATATACTGATATCATATGGATCAACTAATTCATGATGGCGACCACAGAATTTAAGGAGGGACGATTTCAAACTTAATCGGATCTTTCCTTGTTGTAATAAAAAAATCCTGATTATAAGAACAATCACGAGAGTATCGAATCAACTGCGACACAAAAACACCTTAGATAGTAAACAAATTATTGGAACTTGCGATATACTGTGTAAGATGATATCTCGTGCTGACAGGCTTCATGTCTTGTCTTATAATCTCATCCTGATCTTGCTGTCTGGTACTGCGACATTAATTAGAGAGGTATTTTCTTTTTTGCATGTACTATGGTTAATTTTTTTAATCGCAATTCAGGTACTCTCTAGTCGGATTGAGTGAATTTCTTTTTTTCTTCGCCGGTTACTGCTTTTGTTTTATTTTCGTAGATTTATTCTTTTGGCCACTCGTTAAGGAGGATTGAGATCCCACTAAACTAGTTTAACCCTACAACATATTTCATGTGCTTTCCCAAGTCATGAATTATGGTCATAGGTTTGTCTTTGTTTATAAGTATTTGTTGATAAGATTCAGGTAGTAGTAGTATTTTATGTAGACAGCATTTTATTGGGGACGATTTAGAGCTTTTCACAAGGAGTGGCATTCCACCCTTGTTAAAGACCTTGTGGAGACTTCTATAGATTTGTAAATCTCCTCTGTTTTTTTCTTGTGGTTGGAGTGCAGTCCTTCTGATTTTTACCGCATATCATTTCATTTTCATAAGTAAAACTATATATCAAAATTAATCCAAACTATATTATATTAATTCTAATAGTATAATTACATAATTTTTGTATAACTTAGAATCGACAGAAGCAACTGACAGACGACATTGTAGCATATTAGATACACAGATGGCTAAAGCGACGAAATTTGAATCTGAACTACGCGAAAATTCAAGGAAAGCACAAGCGGTCAGGGAAGAAGTTCATGACACATGCGTTCACAAAATTCTTGAAATGAATCAATCAACTGTGGCGGAATTGAAATGGTATCGAAGTCCAATCCCTGCCATATTTGACACCATGAAAGCAGTATATTTAATCCTTGGGGAAGATGTAGATAACCTTAATGTGAGTTTCGTAGAACACGAAATTGTTTAAATGATCAATGCAAAATTTACAAAAAAACACAGAGAAGAATTAATACGTTCGATAGATAAAGACTTTTTAAAAGAAACAGATGTATCTTTCAATCATTTTCTTTGTTGATAGCACAATTAATCAAAGATCCACTGTTACTCTTTATATTTTGACGCAATGAGATTAATCGGTAAGTGGTTAATGTTGAGAAGTTTAACTTGCAGATCTTTATACTTCCAGGCCGAATCTGTATGATAAGCATTTGTATAAGTCCCCAAATTCTAGCCGAACAAGACTGAAGCATCTTAATAATTTGACAAAATGTGTGTCATATATTCATTCATACAGAGAAAGAGCTTTATAAAAGAAATTCGAAGATACCAAAGGGGCAGACAGAAATCGTTAAGTCGATAGACAGAAAAGACCATGGCCAACAAAATGAAACGAAAGACAAAAATAGAACACACAACACTACATGAAAACTAAAGCTAGAGTAACACGAACCCTACAAAAACCAGGGTGAGTTCAGGTGTTCCGGAAGGGTAAGCAGCTCCTGCTCCACTAGTGACATATATATAAGAGATGCGAAAAATACTTAAATTTGCATCTTCGAATTTAAACATTACTAAACAAATTTTTTTTTAATTTTAGACTTGGGACGATATACATTTTCTCCTTTCACAACTTGGAAATAATTCATTATTGAATAGAGTTAACAATTTCCAAACGACACAAATCCGGGAGCACGCGCTGGAAGAAGCAGATAATTTGACACAACCACATGATTTGACTAGTATAAAATCCAAAAGTCCTGCTGTTGGAACATTCTACGTTTGGGTAAATTAACATGAGACTTGTGTTAAATTTTATGCACAGAGTAAAATACCAAAATATCTGCAAAGAGTAAACAAACAGATAGATCTTAACTACAATACATATTCGAATTATTACACAAAAGAGTATACCTTGTGTAAAATGGTAAAACAAGTAAATAACATAAATTGATTATGTAAATAATTTTAACTACTGTGCTTCTGCTAGTCAGTTGTATTAATAAGAGCAATTTGAATCATTTAAAGGGTAAGTTAAAGTCATGAAAATACTTCAAAATGTTCAAATTTTAACAATGTCTCGTGCAAGAAAATGTCAAGGACGTCTAAACCGAAGGCTTGTAGGAAATATATGCACTCATCTTAACAAATCCTTAAGACTTTTATTTGGTGGTTGTAATAATCCAAATTCCTTAAAACTTATAAACATATATCCCATAGTTGTCAAATTTCCCCAAAAAGAAACCCATAAAAGTTCATATCTTCACCAATACAACTCGTCAATATCAAAGAAATATGATATAATCTTGCTGAAAAATTACAAACTATCAGTATCCTATTTACATTAATACAATCATTTCACAGCAATAATCCTGATTATTAACAAATTATATTTGTACATATCCACAAGATCTAATAAAAGGTCTAATAAGACTCATTATTTGACATGCACTATCATCTTGGTTGGTTAAACAGCCTTGAAGTTCCAGGTTAGGCTGTACGTCTTTTATTTTTAGAATGTGACATGGGTGACACTGATAATTATTTACGTTTTCTTTACAGGTGCGTGACTTAGTAAAACTTAAACAAGAAGAAAGAAAAGGAAACATGAAGCCACCAAAATTGCTCGTAGACGATCAAAATAGATCTATGTGACAAATTATTTGCATATGTAGTCAAAATAAACGTTTATAAAACTTTTTGAGTTTTCATATCGCGAAGATTTCACTAAGAAAAACATTTTAGAAAAAAAAAAAAAAAAAACGTTTACTATACCATTCTTATGCCTTAATGCTTTTAGTAAAACAGCTTGGTTAATTACTTATTGTCGTTAAGACGAAAAGAAGTTTTATAATGCTTTCAATTAATTTTTCATTATTTTCGAATAAAGTTAACGAACACCTTTGTTTTTTAAATATGAAAAATTGAGTAAAAACTACCTTTTTCTGTCCTCGAGACATTGTGATACTGACATGTCAAGTTCAACTTAAATTTGTATTTCAACTTTTCACTAGCAGTTATTTAAATGTATACAACACAGCTTCGGAAATGCTGAATGATTCTGATTTTCGCAAAGTTGAAATTATATAATTCATGAGATCTTTTTAACAATTACATATTCATTTAGTTATATTTGAAGTAAAAAGAACTCGAAGATGCCAAGTGGACAAACAGAAATCGTTATATCAGAAGACATTCAGACAAGACCGTGGCCAATAAAAAGAAAGTATTCAAAAGTTTGACTTAACCGCCCTTTATACCACGATTCCACATTCACAATTTAAAAACTGTCTAAAGAAATTGATAAATCAGTGTTTTATATATAAAAAAAATAGAAATTCAAGATATAAATACTTGGTTTGGGTAAAAAGATATCTTACTTCGTACACACACAGCCTGTCCTAATAAATACAGTGAAATTGATTTTCTTATGATGCTGGATGTTCTGATTAACAACATTTTGTGGAGTTTGATGAAGGGGTTTTCCAACAGACCGTTGGTTCAATGGGCACAAATTGTGCTTCTCTACTAGCCTACTTATATCTGTACTCATATAAAGCCCCGTTTATCCCTGCGCACTAGAAATTAAAGAGATCACAAACTCGAAAATCTGCTTCATACCTAGATTTATTCCTCGAAATAGACCATAAGGGTAAACTTGTTTCTAGGATTTACAACAAACGGGATGACTTCAACTTTACTATTGTTTACATCCCATATCTATGTGGCAACATTCTGCTTCCCCTGTATACGGGATTATATGTCGCAGTTAATTCGTGCCTGTTCTAAGTATAAGGAGTTTTTGAAAAGAGGATTGATGTTGTCGCGTCATTTACTAAAACAAGGATACATTTGATCGAGGTTGAAGTAGTTCCTGCTTAGAACAACCCTACAAAAACTAGGGTCAGTGCAGGTGCTGTCGAATGGTAAGCAAGCTTGCGTCACTAGTGGCACCCGCCGTGTTACTCTGTAGACAAAGCCAGCAATTCGTCACAATAGATGTTAGTTACAACCGGTATAGGAACGAATTTGTAGTTACCACAGTGGGAAGATATCCATTGTCAATTTCGCATTTTCCAACCAAAATACTGATGGCGATTACATTTCCACGAGAAATGTCATACCTGTTCATGTATTGAGTAGGAAAAATAGGAAATGGCAACCTAAACACATATTCCTAGATAGAAAATGACAGCCAACTATCCATTATGTAAATTAACGTACCTGTACCAAGCTTTCTTTTCAAGATTAATGACCTTTTCGTGTATACGTATTTCATTATAATTTTCGTACCTTAAAACATATTATAATCTTACAAATGCTACCTATTCCAGCAGCACGTTCTATCCCATGATATATATAGGAAGACTCCCCCCAGATTTGATTTTTTCCTGATAATTGAATGCTTCAGGTAAATGCGAAAATATTATTTATATTTCTGCTAATTATTATCGTCTTTGGAAATATTTTGTATTTGTAAAGTATAAGCACAGCCACACACTTCAGAAAAGAAATTCGCATAGAGATTGCATTGATGGCCGGGTATGGGTAAACGTCGACGTATTATGAGGAAGCGAAAGAAACCGAAGGGTAAGACAAAAGGGGTATGTCAACATAAACAGCAATCTCGAGAAAATGAACATAACGGAACATGACATGTTTACGTATTAAACTAAAAACACAAACTATGAACACTATGGACCCCCATCTTAAAACCGGGGAGTTCGAAAGGGTGAGCAGTTACTGCCTCTTTAAAGACACCTGCCTCATTGTCCTTATGATCAGAAATGTGTTTCAATCAATGAAAAGTCAGTGTAACCTTGACCTGTGATCTAATGATTTTGGAAAAAAATCAATAGGTTTTTTTTGCATATATTTACAACTCATTCGGAGGGAGACGTTAAAGACGCCTCGTGTTTAGAAAATGTCACGATCTTAGCACGATAAAAAAAACCCTAATAACATCTCATTTTGAGTCATCAATAGGCGGTCAGTTACAAGGTGAAAATTTCCGCCCCTTTCCAAATTGTTCCACTGGTAGAATTAAAGTCCCTCCCTTACCTTGCCCCTGCTCACAGTCTACATTTTTCCCGTCCTGAATATGGTTAAAATACTGCCCGCTTTATGTTAAGCAGCAGTCATGTAAGCTGGTGAAATTTAAGAAGTAACGTAAACGAAATTTTCGGACGTTAAACGACCAACAATCGATAAACAGAAATAAATGGTACACGATAAAGAAAATATAAAAAAATTAAATTAAATTAAATTAAATTAACTAGTTCCAGGACATGTTTAAAATAGACATGCTATTTCTTTTCTTATCAAATACATTAAATGTATTGAAATTAGAGTACATTTGTAAATACAATTGTTTTATAAGAAAACTTTTTAGTTTTTAAACACATTGTTTCTTCCTGACAAAAGCCTATTGAAGTGACATTTCAGGTTCAGTTATCTTACTTTCAAAATCATTAAACTGTGGATAAAATGCTTGCTAGTGCCGTGAAACTATCAGCGAAAAGGAAATTACGGTATTGTACCAAATATTTATAATATGATGACAAAGTTAGTGTTTAAATTATAGTTTGTAATATTGGCATAGTAAAATGGAATTTAAAATAACTTCAACAAAATGGTCCTTATATGACATTGGAAATGAATATTCAATAATCATTTATTGAATGTTATTATCTTTAATGGAATAATATGGGATGTGGATCATCCACTGAAGCCTTTCCGTCAAAAGATTCCAGAAGGAAAAAGGACATCCTTGAAACAGAATATGAAAAAGTAAGTTAAATACATAAACTAGAAACGGTTTAAATGTTTGCTTCTCCCCTTCAAAATTAACTAGACACGGTTTAAAAATGCTTTCATCTCAAATTCAAACTTTTTTCATTTATTTTAGTTTGATATGGACATATATGTTACGTGTATTAAGAATTTCACGTGTAGCAAACATTCTTAATTCAAAATATCCCATGTTTAAAAAATATGGAAATTCCGCTATGCCATATGAAGACTTCAAGGAGTAACCTCTTATCAGTAGCACTGGAAACTAGACATAGGAAGTCAAAGATCCAAAGAAGTTCTCAAATCGAAACCAATCGAAATGGGAAGCCAAATTCAACGGCTGTGACAAATACTAAGTGCAATACTTTTCGAAGTTTTTCCATATTTTCAGTGCTTTAGAATTTTAATTGTTTGATACATTTCATGTCAGACAAGTCTGACAGCTGGACTGGTGAATAATATCGGGAACCAATGTTCTACAGCAGAGGCATCGAAACTATCAATACAAAATTACCCAATTTTCAACAAATATCTAAAATTTCGGTATGCCATATATATTTAAATTTCAAGGAGTAACCTCTCATCAGTCGCATTGGGACCAAAACAGGAATTCAAAGATCCAAACATAGCAAAAGAAGAACTCCAAACAAATCGAAATGGGAAGCTAAATCCGACGTCAGGGGCAACTACTATGTGTGATGTTTTTCGAAGCCTTTCTGTATGAATGCTTTAGCTAAAGTTTTTAAAAATATCATGTAAGACATAAAGAAGACAACAGATTAAGGAAAAGTCTTGCTCCTCATTATCTTGTTGTTACTGGCTTGGTTTTAACAAAATTTCAAAATGATAAAAAACCAAGTCCCCAGGAGAACCACCGAACTTTAGCAAATTATTGACACATCTCATAACATGCAGTGAGTCGGATGTAGGTTTTTTTATAATGAAGCAATGCCGGACGCGAACTTACAACGTATCAATTAATGTTAGGTTACAGAGAACTGTAAAAGTGGGTTCAATCAATAAGATTACTCAGTCATCCAGGGAGCTCCTTGAAGTTAAGAATATTGTAATTCTATACATTGTATAAACTTTGGAATTTTAGGTACAGGAAGACCTTACAAATGTTGAGGCGTCGTATCCCAGACCGAGACCAGCTAGAGATAGAAAATCGCATATTTATACCCCTGGAGGGTACTCAGAACTAGAGGAAAATGCACGATCTGTAAGTAGTAGACTACAAATATCACCCACAATATTTGCATTTAAATTTTTTTATATAAGTCAGACCAATTATTTTAAGACTGATAATATAATTCGAACAATACGAAATACTGCTCGCGAGTGAATGAAAAATAATAACAGTAACCACATCCAAGATCTTCATTAGTTCAGCATTATTAATCTTAAGTGAGTAACATTCTTTTCTATGACTTAAATAACCATTATCAACTTACAGGCAACTATGGATATATGTTTGTCCTGGCATTCTTTCGTAAAATATCTTACACAAGGAATGACCACTGACATTGAAAAAGTACGGTCCTTGTTTGTTTGGATGGGATCTCAGAATTTCAGATCTGGAAAATTTCCGAATGGGAAAGAAGATTCTCCATTGCATTTAATGAGAAGAGTTCGCAGGAAAACAATGTCATATGCCGCTTTCTTTGTCAAAATATGCAGGTAAGTAGGCTTATCTTGCAAAAATCTCCTAAATGAATATTTAAATTTTAGAGGATATTGGGCTTTTTGTTTAAATGTAACCTTTAAATGTAAATAATGCAAAATAATTGACTCTGAATGTAAAGAGCAATAAATCAATCAATAATAAAAAAATTCTAAAGCAACTTCGATTTCAATGTAACGTCAAATTTGACTAGACGTCAAATGCGTCAGTTGGCAGCTCTACGATATGACGCAGGTTGAAATGTTAAAAATTGGAAAAACACCTACATTAAAATGTATTAGGTTTTTAAACGGTTGTATTAGAATGGAGATAACTGTAATGAAATTGTCAAGTTGCCAACGCCAGTTTAAGATTTTACTGTTGTATATGACCTTTCACTGACACCGATAACGCGCCGCCCGAAAAACTCAAAGTTCGACAGTAAAATTGTGGGTTGACATCGCAAACTGTTCATATACCATACAGTTATCCCCTAATCAAAATTATTGTCGGACAATAGAAGTTGAATGCATCAAATAATTTTAGCAAAGACAAAACACAGTTCAATATATGATATAATTAAAAAGATCTAACTTTTCAAGAAGTTGCACATATACACAGCATATCCCAAAGTGCGGTGATATTGTAATAGTACATGATGAAATTTACAGGGCCGCAGGATTGAAAGCTATAGTGATCAAGGGAGTAGCTAAGAGTGTAGCGTATGATGTAGGTGATCCACTTCATGAAGTCCAGCAGCTAAGGAATAACTGGTGTGCAGTATATATCAATGGAGACTGGAGACTTATATTCCCATTGTGGGCATTTTCAGCTGTGGAAGGTAGAATCACCGACACATATACTCTTGTTGATGGTAATTAATACAGTCAAACGACACCCAAAACGTAGAGTAGCGCAATCGTTCAATTTAAAAAAATGAAAACTCTAATCCTTGGTACAAATTAAACGAATAACATAATGCAATATCCAATAAATAAATAAATAAATAAATAAATGAATTTATTTAAAAAAATAAAAAGGATAAAAAATCTTCTTGGAGTAACTTTTGTAGCATTTTTTCATGAGGAATCATATCAAAATTGGATGAAAAATATTTTTTTGCAAATTATTCGAAATTGAATCCCCCACTCTGACCCGGAGAACATCTGTTGACATACTACCAATAGTTCGCATTGAGATAAATCAAATGCAATAAACACCATCAAATTCGGATGAAAATAAAAAAATGTCCTGCAAAATCGCATTTTTGAACCTTTTTTTACATAAAGTTTAATGCTACAAAACAACTTTTGTTGCATTTTTCATAAGGAATCATCAAAATCGGACGAGAATAAAAAAGGTTTCAAAAATTAGGGCGTGTCCATTTTTGGACCCCGTATATCTCAATAACAGAAAAAACCATCACAATTAGACAAAACAATAGAAAACTGATGAACTGAAAATTAAAAAATCCCCTTTCGGACCCTCCTTAAAAACGGGGGAAAAAATCAATCCCAACCTGTATTTTATATTGGGTATCAATGTTATTTACGGAATTGTCTATGGACGACGACACCGACGCCGACGACATCCCAAACATAAAACGACCCCAAATTTTTGCGGTCGTATAATACAAAATGAAATAAAAGATATATATATCCAATATATTTTCTCAATGAGCGTACGGCGACAATTTTCCATGAGACATTAAGTGTGACTAAAATAGTCTTACTTGTTTTTTGTAAGGGTTCCTGTTATTCCAGCTTTAGTTTTCAGTGTAGTGCTGTGTGTTCTATGTTTGTCTTTCGTTTCATTTTGTTGGCTATGGTCTTATCTGTCTTCCGACTTAACGATTTCTGTCTGCCCTTTAGTATCTTAGAATTCCTTTTGTAGAATAATTTGTCCTTACAAGTTTCCTCTATTAAAAGGAATTCGAAGATACCAAAGGGCAGACAGAAATCGTTAAGTCGGAAGACAGACAAGACCATACAAAAGATTCACTTACTGGACTAATGAGGAGATGCTAAATTCACTTAACTTTCCCTTTTTCAATATTAACGTCAGGTTTGGACATAGAATTTGTCGAATGGTTTTATGATTGCCTATGGGTACCAACTGTGCCCTTATTCCTTTACCGTAATGAATCCCAGTTTATGTCCAGTTAGTGGGCACCGCATTGTTAATAGTTTTGTATTCATTTTTTAGTCTCATATGTATATGTGTCATATTCCGTCTTGTTCGTGTTTGAGAGATTGCCGTGTCTGCGACTTTACTCTTTTGTCTGGCCTTCGGTTTTGTTTCGCTTACTATTTGGGTACGGCCAATAAACATAAAGGAGGCATGGTCTTTTTCAGACAGAAAGTTTTTTTCATGCGCAGCGCGAAAAATATTTTTTGTTTTTGAAAAAAAAATGTGTCGTTGTTTGTCCTGTTTTCATATGAAAATTTCGAGACGCAAATTTCCTTTCATTTCTGGTACCGCCAAACTTGTTTTTTCTTTTATTATTTTTTTTTATATTACTCATAAATATATGTCATTATTTATAAAATCAGTCAAAATAGTTTACATTTTCTCAATTTCACAAATCCTGCTAGCAAAAATTGTTATAATGGAAAACGACATAGTTTCTCAATTTTCCAAATGAGTGTTGAAATATTAAGAATATGTATAATTATTTCGAAATATACAAAAATTACCGGAACTTTTTCTCTGTTGCGTTTTATAAGAATTATGAACATTCATCCAAGGGATTTTTCTAAATTTAATAAAATATTGAAAGACTCAGCTAAACAAAGTTTAGTCTGCGGGAACAATTACTTTATCATACCGTTCCAGATTTGTATGAAGTCATCTTGCTCCAATGTCAATCGCTTCAGGAAACAAAAATAAGTAAAAAAAATCATTGATATTTCACATCATACAACAATAAAAAACTTCTCTTTTCTCAGTAAAGCGCCGCGTATGGTAAAAAAAAGTTAATTGTAAAAATTTTGACATAAAAGGTATTAACATGGATAATAAATGGCATTCAATAAAACGGTTCTAAAGATGATGTCAATATTAACAAAAGTTCAGCAGAAAAATGTAAAACAAAAGGTGTAAACTAATGCGTCAAAACTTGTAAGGGGCTATTTGTAAACCTCACAATAAAAATATCTTTGAACTTATAGTGAACTAAACGAAAATTGTCATTGTGAATAAAAATGATTTCCTTTTATACAGTTGACGTTTCTGTGTTGAATCTGAATGATCAAGACATCAATGAATGGGCAAAAGAAGAATAAGCGCCTATAGGCTTTTTTTAAAAAAGTGGGACTATTATATTGTGATATTCATTCTGTAATGTTTTTTGCATGAAAGTAGCCAGGAAACTTAAAAATTAATAAAATTCATAACATTATTATAAAGAATATAATTGCATGTCAGATATTAAAAAATGAAGTTTCTTGCATGTCTTTAGATCGGAAATCTTTTTAACTTAGTTAATTAGGTAACCTTAGCTTTTCTCTACATGGACCCTATCAAAATTCACTTACGAACCATAAAGTCGTGACACTTTTTCATAATTTTCATGAAATTACATTGAATGTTCAAAGTTCACGACTATTCGGTATATCATTTAAAAATGAAAATGTTTTTCCGGATTCACAATCTTTAGGTGTGTATTCCTCATCACCTCTTGCGTTGTATTAGTAAATTGAATTCATTTCTCGAACATTGTAATTCTATTTTGCAATACAACAGTTCCTTTTCTTTTTGGGCGAGTATACATCAGATTTTAAATTTAAATTGATAGATCATTTGATAAGCATAGTGTTTTTTTATTTTCTGTGTGATTCATTCTGTTAGCTAGAAATCAATGTATTATAATTTGTTTCAATAACTATCTACATATTGTACTGATGTCATTTTTTATAAATTTTTTTTTGTCACAATAATTTTGTTTTTATATAATTAGGGCTTGTAGGAAAATTATTTGTATAACAAACTGAGTCACCCTACCAAAATTAGGTATTCATGTGTAAAACAATATGTCCGTAAAGTCTTACCAATGGACCTGTATATACCTTAGTCTAGCAGTGGCATCGACACAGTTGTTGCATAAACTCTAATCAAGACATTTATGGAGTGCAGTTTTTGTTATATTTCTTTTTCTCTACTAATTTTCATATTGGCACTTAATATGTTAAAGTCTAGCATATGTAAATAAGTTCTTCCGTAAGGCAAATGTTTAATTGTATGATGTAAAATCTCGGTAAAATGTTAAACTCAAAACACTCGCGATTATAATTGCACATAACTTTTTCTTTCTCTTTGGTATAACGGTTTATATTTTTGAAGATCACTTGTAGCCTATCACTCATATGTTTATGTCATAAGTTGGCATATGGTAAAGAAAATGAGTTCCCGCTACACACTGCATGCTATAAGATTTGTAAGTAACTTATCAAATATTTGTTGTTGTCGCCGAATTCTCCTACCAATATAAAACTGTACAGCTATTCTTTTTGTTATAATTAACCTGTTGGATCGGAAACAATTTTTAAATATAGTTAAAATTGACTTTAAGCTCAAACAGTTGTTATTGAGAAATATTTAAGTAAATTTACTTTACTAAATGAAAATAAATCAGGTCATCGTGGCATAATTCTTATTTAGTTTGATATGCAGTAAAAAAACCAGAATGCACACAAAAAACTGAGAATTTTCGAAAGCTTTCTATCACATTTTAAAATGAAACGGAAGGCAGCAATCAGAGATTGCACGTCATCCACTCCCCCATATAGTCTTATTCCCATAAAGTTCGTATTCCCACATAGTCATTTTGATGTTATCTATGACAGATTTTAAAAATCTGATATCATTAGGTAATATAACTTTCAACTGGTACTGACTAATAAATTTTTTTATTTTCATGCTGACTAAAATATATATGGTTTAGGGTTGGTGATCTCAAAAGTTTTAGTGATAAATTTCAAAATAATACGAATAACAAGGTGGGGCCGACTCCCATGGCGACCATTAAACTTGATTTTATAAGTCAACAAAGAATATATATTGTTTAGGGGAGGGGATCCGAAGAGTTTTTGTGAAATATAAAAAAATTTTTAAAAAATTTAAAATAAGTGGGTGGGGCAGATCCTTAGGGGTGACCATTTAACTTGTTTTTTTTTATGACGATTAAGAATATATATTGTTTTAGGTGGGGTTCCAGATCTAAAACATTTTCGAATCAATGTCAAATATCAGAATATAAGGAGGTGGGACCGACCCCGGGGATGACCAGTGATATTGTCATTTTATGTCGAGTTATTATGGTTTAGGGATGGGGATCAAAACAATTTTTGAGATAAATAGAATTTTTCAAAATGAGGGGGTTGTGGCATACCATGGGGTGATGCTAAAACTCGCTTTTTGATAACAGGTATGAATGTATATGGTGAAATATTAGAAAATAAGGGGGCGGGGCCGATCACGGGGATGTCCACTGACATTGTCTTTTTCTGTCGAGTTAGAATGTATATGGTTTAGGGGTGGGGGTCTAAACTGTTTTTGAGATAAATTGTTTTTTTTCAAAATGAGAGGTTTGGTTTAGGGGTGGGGATCTTACAGGTATTGTCATATCTTAAGATTCCACTTATCTGGTAGTGGCCCCACCACAGAAGCAGGAATATCAAAATTCCGAAACATGCGGTTCAGACTAATTTCAAGTGTTACCAATGTACTTAATTTCAACTTTCTATCTTCTACGTTGTCCGAAGAGTTCATTGCCGGGGTGCAACTGAAATTCCGATACTCTCTGTCAACTTGGTAAAGGTATTTAAGTTGTAATATAAGTTTCAAAATTCCAACTTCTATAGTTTAGGAGATTTCATCATTACTTGGATATTGCAAGATTCGTTTTTCGCTCATGATTTGGCCCCTTGGGGTTTAATTGGAATTTATATTCCCTAGTGGCCTTGATGCAAAGTTTCAACCGTCTTTGAGATTTGCTTGGCCACTACAAACGTACATACGGAAAGACTATAATACATGATCTCTCGCTTTCGCTAAGCGGGGGATAATAACAGCAATATATCTGAAAACATTAGTAATATATTTACTCTACATTTTAGGAGGAAAACTGGTTAAAAATCCAAAAGTTTCACCTGGAACCACTGTTAGGAAATTTAATGAATTTTTCTTTCTCACGGACCCTGATATTTTTGTTCACTTTGCGTACCCGGATGACCCAGACTGGCAGCTGCTGACTGTCCCACTAACAATTGAGAGATTTTTACAAGAACCTTATTTCCGACAACCGTTTTTCACCAATCAGCTGCAAATTGCTACTCTCTTGCCTGGGATACAAAAGGCCAAACATGGAATATCTGAAATCAGTGTACGAAGTTTAATTAACAACTGGCAAGGCGTACTTACACACGAGCTTTACTTTCATAAAAAGGAATCACTCTTAAAATTACCAAGAAAGACACCTCTAAACAATTTTGTGATTCTAGATCGTTTTAATAAAAACTGGAAATTTACTGTGCGCTTTCCAATAAACGGCGTTTACAAACTAACGATAAATGGCGGTGTTCCTCCCAATGATAAAGAATGGATTTGTGATTTCAAATTAATATGTCAGACAGCCATAGAGGATATACCACCATTGCCGTGTAACACTGGAGCCGTTGGATTCGGTCCAACCAATCTAATGGAAGACATGGGTGTAACTGATCCTTCTCATAAAAAAGGAACAATTCTGGCAAAAATCCGACAGCAGATTTATATAGGTTTTACCTTGACCAAAAAGTTGTTGGTACGATCCGAGATGGTTGCCAATAAATACAAACCATCAGAATTACAGCAGTATGTAGCTCAACGGATAACTAATCGTGAGTTGGTAGTAGCTATAAGTCTACCAGAAGATGGTGAATATGCACTACGATTGTTTGCAAGAGAAAAGAAATCAATGCCCGAGGAAAACGTATGTAATTATCTAATTACAACCGATGATCCGAGGGGACCAAGAACTTACAGAAAAGAAGTAAGTTTAACATTTGAAATTATTTATAAATGAAATAATAAGTTCCGCTTGCTGCAATTAACAATCATTTTGACAGATATCTCACCAAAAATAACATTTTGCAGAAATCTTAGAAATCAAGAGCTAGACATTGAGTCCATATATAGCAATACTAATAAATGCTTCTCCACCCCCAAAAATATAATGAAATCCTTGGTATCACAAACTTGATTCATATTAATCGCTTCCTTCTGTGTCGCAGCTTATTAACAAACAAAGGCTTCAATCAATAATTGTAAGTCTCGCTGTTGCGTCTAGATAACGAATTATAAACCAACTTAGGCAAAGGCTATAGATTCGAACCAGCGATTTTTTCTTTTAACTACAAAAAGCAATAAATAAAAAATAATAAAATATGTGTTTCATTAAAATCCCATAAATCACCCAATGATAAATTGTCAAAAGTTTGAAATCCACATGTTCTATGTAATTAACGTTGCAATGTGCCAATTTTATTTGTAAATGGTTTATAGATTTTTGTCCAAAAGTAAGGGGGTACCCAACACAATCACGAAAATAAATTTCACAATTCCACTCGTTTAATTTTCTTTATATTTTATTTCGACATTTACATTGATGAATGAAGAAAAACATGAAAATTTCAAGAAATTTGAACCACACATTTCTCTGGAATTATTTCAATAGATATATATAGAATCTTACAATGTAAGCCGTTGTTTATCATATTTCTACAGTCGAGATAGTTAAACCTTAAAATTTCGAGGTTTACAAGGTAAGGTAATCAACGCCTTATAATGTAACATTTTGTTTCTCTAATTGTTTTAAGCATATCATAGGCGGGATCGTGCACCATCTTTTATCATGACCTTGTTACAAGGGACGTAACTCGTGTACAAAACAAACATGCCACTTATTTTTACGGCATTTTCATATGTATTAGCCAAAAAATAAAGTAATTCCTACCTAAATGATGGAGTCTTTGGAAAACTCAGTCCTCCAGGGTACGAAATAAGATCGTGACAAGTCTTTGAATTCGTGAAGTGAAGCACGCGGGGTCTGAAAATCAGCCAATCAGCTGCTTAGAACAACTTACCCACACGTTGATTATCGATTTTTACTCACACTGGTTGGGAAATGTGAAAATTTCATAAAAATTAGAGAAACATAATTTCATAACGTCTATTTGATCATGAATTGCAACATCTGTAATGTTAATAATCACCCTTTCCCTATATAAAATAACATTAAAGCCAATTCATTAATTTTACTAATTAAGTAATTATCGAAATACATTGAATTAGGTGAAAGAAATCTGCAATAAAGTTCACTAAGGACCTAATTGTAAAAATAAGAGATATTAATTTCAAGAATGGTTGCTTAAAATACATACTACACCATGACATTTGCTAGCTTTCCTATCGTATTTAATTTTGGAATGTTTGTTGAACACACCCCTTAAATCAATTTCATTCTTTAAGTTGAGCAGTTAAAATCTTTAATTTCAAATCAATTCAATTTGAATCTTATAAGTTTTTTTTATTTATAACAGTTTGGAAATCATACAAGAACAGCAGTGTTTCCTAATTTTATCAAAAGGTTCAAATTAGTAGACTTCCTGCCGAACTGAACAAATATATTTTTAAAACATTATTAACACAGTACTCACCGCGTCAGTTTGACAGTTAAACGGAAAAATCGAGCATATATATAGAATGAAATGTTTTCTTTAGATTCAATATGTCCTTTACCTCAAAGTTCACGTAAAAGTTACTGAAACTATGGAAATATGCTACGAAAGCAAGGTAAAAATACACCATGTTCTCTGACATGGTATCTTAATTGTAAATCATTTGAGTTTACGCCTAAATATTGTGAATTCGGGAAAAATAGTTCGTTTTTATATAATGTAACCCAATTTCATAAAATTTGAACATTCTGACTAAATTCATTGGTATCTCGAAAAATAACCAGGACTTTGATTAGTTTTAGCGTAAAGCATGTCTTTAGTGAACTTTGATAGGAACCAACGTATGAAATCTAAAAGTTGATCGATATAAACTTTAACCATTTCACAATGACAATGGATATCTTCCCACTGTCGTGACTACAAATACGTCATATACCGGTTGTGACTAACATCGATTTTGACTAACACCGGCTCTGACTACTCAGTAACATGACGGGTGCCACTAGTGGAGCAGGAGTTGCTTACCCTTCCAAAGCACCTGAAGTCCCGCTGTCTTTTATAGGGTTCGTATTACTCCAGCTTAAGTTTTCATTGTAGTTTTGTATGTTCTATGTTTGTCTTCCGTTGCATTTTGTTGACCGAGGTCTTGTATGTCTTCTGAATTGACGATTTCTGTATGCCACTTTGGTATCTTCGAATTCCTTTAACCTTTTTTTATAGCTGAATCAATTTTCAATTTTGGTCACAAATTTGCGAATTGGCGACTTGCTAGAAAAGAATAGATTTTCCCCTGATCTTAAATGAATGTCTATAGAATAAAAAATAATATTATTACAGTAGGAAAATCCCCATATTGGGTCCAACATTAATAAAAATTATGCCCCAAAAGCGCTTATCGAAAAGTCGATCCCACTTATGCCTATACACTGATGTTTTGGTCGTGCAGCTTAAACACAGAAGCGTCAATTGTCCAAACAAAACCTCTTTTTTGCACAACTGTTATTTTCTTTTTTATTACATGTACTAGGCCACTCCAAATTAATTTCTAGTTCTTTGGACTTTTAGTGATAAAAATAGGCAGTAGCGAGCGAATTTTTTATTTATTTTTTTTCTTGCAATGGCAAATTATTGGCGCACAACCTTAAAAACTGATGAGAATACAGTAGTTAAAATTTTTTTTTATTCCTTTTTGTATTTTTTTAGAAGCGAGCGAACCAATTTTAGTTTTATATATTTAGGAATAACGATGAAAATTTCTTATTTATGAAAAGTGGAGCAGGATTTTTTGAAAATTTGAACCCATAATATGAGGAGCGAGCGAATCCGACTAACTTATTTTTCTGCTGTATTTTGTTCTTACTTTACTGTAGAATTTTTTAGTTAACATTGACATCATCTTTTAAACTGCTTAATTGTATTCGGATATAAGATTTATAAAGACGCGTTTTGATGTACATTCTCATTAACGTTTTCAAAAATAGGTCCGCTGCAACAATTTTGTAGTTTATACCCCTTTGTCCCAAAAAAAATAAAAATGTCGATTTTCGCTTTTGATTTAGATAGAAATGTATTCTTTTTGGACAGCTGTTTCATAGATATTCACACCACATCTCTTTTTTATATATATTTGTCTAAAGGCAATATTTATATTCATATGTGTCTCGGTAAAACATGTGTATTTTTATCACACTGAGCGTTCTCAAATTGTTTTTGGTCTCTGTGTAATGTTTTTCATGTCGATAACTCAGTTTAATGGATCGTTTGCAGCAATTTGGTAATTTAAAAGTACAATAAAGGTAATATTTAATGACCCAGTTAATTCATCTCTGAGCTAATTGTATCGCGTGAATTATAATTCACTATTCACTGTACAGCCAGTAGAAGTAAACCTAAGTAGATAGTAGATAGATGAGTATCTTATCTCCTTTATCACATAAGAATTGATTCAACATCCCGAGCACGTTGGTAATGTTAAGTCAGTTATCTAGAAGAACAGAAATTGTCTTCCTGTAGAAAATGAACACCTAGAAGATCGTTATAGCGACCATAAAATTTCTGGAGTTGCGGCTTCATTTGAGGAGCAAAAAATATTTGTTTGAGTATTTTATGTTGTTAGAAGTCTAGCCAAAAGCAAGCTCTTCAAAGCGTACTCCTAAGAACAAAAGTTTAGAAGTCTATAATGAAATGTGCTTATTAACTGAGTAGTTTGATCTTCTTAGATATCATTATGAATTAAAATATGTAAGCTTGTACAGCAAACGTGGTCTTAACGTCAAATCACACGGAAATGTATTGGTAAACCATAAAATCCTTAGAGACATCATATGTAATGACCTATGTGCGAAATATCTTGGATCACAGTACAATCTGGTACAATAAAGCAAAACTTGTACAGGCCTGTTACAAATTATCTGTAATGCACCATTACTTTCAATTAAATTTATATAACATGGATATCTACTGATGAATTCAAAGTACTAAATCGGTTCTTATGTTAATTCCATAGGGGGGTACCGATGAACAATAATTTAAATAAAATATTTACAAGCTGTTTCGGATTTTCTTTT
>JAULBM010237758.1:0-16965 GCA_032357055.1 Geukensia granosissima
ATTTGCGTGTGAAATATTTCCAGTTTCATCTTCTTGTGGACTGGGCAAATTTAAGTTTTCAGACACACTGGTCTCATCGATTTCCTCATAGTCATGTAAAAGGAAATCATTTTGTAAGTATTCCTCCTCGACTGCGAGTTCGATTTCTTGGCTGTGGAGTGATGGTTGTACAGCATTTCTTGTTTCATTAATGTTGTGAAATTTACGGTTCCAATTTCTATGTAAGAAGTACACAGCGCAAGCACAAATAACAAGCACTAACATGACTAAGCCAACTGCGGTTAAAATGTATGCCAACAGCTGACCACTACCAGTGCCTGTAAATAAACCACTTTGTGAAGACAATCTATATGTTAATCTATATGTTAAGTATGCAGCCAGCATAAGAATAACTTTAGCACAAACAGAGAATAGTAGAAAATGTCAAGATCTGAAATAACGAATTTGAAATAAATGCCAGAAGGCAGCAACATTTCTAATTTAGATATTTTTTTTCAAATATGTCATATAAATATAAATTTAAACGCGTATAAATAATGAATTTCAAACATGTAAGTTGTTATCATCTGATAATATTTGATTGGTTAAATTTTCACCACATAAAGATGGTTTCAGTGCTTATGTCATACTTCGACACGAAATTGGAATACCTTATGCATGTTATGACTTTATTATGACGTTAATGATTGCATAAGCACTAACATTGTGGACTACTTTCCTGTGACAGTGATATGACTCATAGTGACAATCATTAATTTGTAATATTCCCATTTCACGTATTAATAATTAAATATTGTAATGTAAATTTTAAAATAAAATATTCTCTCATTATAACTTACCATTTTTGGAATCATGCGTATTCGAGACTTTCGCTGGTATACTAGTTTGCTCCGTTAAACCAAAGTAGGCGCTAGTTATAACTGAAAAGGAAGCAATCAGTAAAAAATCTTTAAAATGTCACAGATAAAATTGTAAGTTTAAAGAAAAACAGAACAAGGTAGAATCTCTTCTACATGTTCCATATGGGAGTCTATTTGTTAAGCGTTATGTAAATGATATAACCCCCAAGTGCCAGGGAAATCGGTATTTACCTCATGGAAGCATGTAACCATAAAAAGGATTTTGACGCTTGTTATAGGTATTGTAAAATTCACAACTCGTCCAATAAAAGACGCTAGCGTATGCGACCGATTGCAAAGTTTATCCTCATATTATTCCGTTCAATCAAATTTTCACATTCTACGGTTCCCAGCTCAAATTACCATTTTTGCATCCATTGTACAAACAAAAGAGATGGAATGTTGACGGTTATCACACTCGGAAATGAGGAATAGTTCGATAATCTTATTTTCAAAATTAATCGATGAAATAGAAACATTGCAACCAAAGAGATAACAATTGCATCGTCCCTGATTTATTTTATTCAAAGTAAAATCCTACAAATTGATATTATGTTTACTAATTTGTTTCCGTTTTTATTTAATGCCGCTGCACTTAATCTGCAATCTGCAATCAGTCTATTAACCAAAGTATTCAGACGGTCAAAAAACCTACTTATAAATGCCTTTTCGTGAACTTAATTTGTACTTAGTTAAAACCGAGTGTTTCTTAAAATAAAATATCATAGTCTAGGTTTACAAGATTTTATTTTTATTCAAAGCCAGAAACCCCCCCAAAATTGTACTTAATTGTTACTCCGATTCATTTCCTTGTTTTACACCAGTCTATGATTTGTTTGATTTTTTTTTTGTATAGTTGAGCGCGTCCTTTACATACTAAAGCCATTCAATTGGTTCCAACCGGGGTCCGTTTCTTGCCGATTTATTCCTTTTATGTATTTTTTTTTAATGAAGCTTGCAAAGATACTTTTATATTTTAAAGTTCCTATAAGCATAATATGTTTAACTAAATAGATGTTTAAAATAATAAATTTAGAATTTCGTAATTACATTTTGAACGTTTATCTCATCCAGCTTGTTTATTTGCTGTCTTATGATAGGGACTCAGGATTATAATTGAAGGCCGTAATAGGACCTGTTAAAGTTTAAATTCGACTGTCATTTGGTGGATGGTTGGTTTCATGAACAATCATGCCACATCTCATATTTTATACTAAAATATAGCATACTAAAAAGCTGATATGTCCACCTGTAATGGGAACTTGACCTTCTCTGACATAATGCATCCAGTTTGAAATTATTTGGTCAGTAAGTTATTACATTTAAGGAATTATGTTTTTCTTTTCCATTAGTAGTCTAAAAAGGTTTTAATGGTCTTTCATAGAATATATTTGCCACCTTGTTGGGAACTTAAATGTTAAACTGTGCCGTATTTCAAGTGTTTCAAGCAAGCAGATCATTTGTTAAGGCAATTAATAGCCAGGCGAGCGATTGAAGAGTCATGTAAACCTCTAGTGTATAAGCCAATGTTGTTCAATTTTGTTCTTTAGTCTAATCTAATTTGATTTACCTGTCTATTCGCCATGATCTTATTGTTTGAAAAATCTGTCGTCTTTGCTTGTTATTTGAGTATCATATGTATTTTTTATTCTAATATTGCTTACCATATATCAAAAATTAAAATGATTTCATTTTAATAGCATGTTTTTAAACAATTACATTTTGGCACAATTTCTATAAACGGATACCCATTTTGAAAAGAGGACATTTCCGTTACGAAATAAGGAAATTAAAACGTAATTTAACCAAAATATAGGCACAGAAATGCTAATACTAAAATTGAATTTCCTCTTTTTCTTTTGGAGGGATTTCACAGCAAGCATTTAACGGTGTTGATCTTTGTCTAAGTCCTTGAGAAAACCTTTATGGGTTCTGTTGGCTAATGTCTCACTTCATCTCTTGTTTCAAAAACTTAAGGCCCCAAAATTGAAATGTGTAAACTTGTGAATTATACATTGTACTAAATATGTACGTCAAGGGTCTATATGTATTGTTTAAAGATCTGTATGCGTATCTTCTTAAAGTAATTCACTAAAATATTTATTAGGATAATATAAAACATAATATTAGAAGTTGGAAGTGCGACTATAAAAGGACAGTATATTGGTAATCTGTTCGCGAAACAGTAGTGGTCTCACTACACGATTGCTGTTTTCCAATGAACTCAACGGTTTTGTTCAAAGTCTTGACCTGAACATAAACGGGAATCTATGCACACATGTTATAACTCCTTGGAAAGGAAATAAACACAATTTTGTAAAACTAGTTGCATAAATATGGTCATGTGCGTTAACGTTTGTCGTAAAATATGTCTGATTGAAGTGTCATGAAAATCCATCTTTTCCCTTATGAATATTTTGATCAAAAGTGACTTCACATGCTCTCTTTACTGATATTAGTTCACAAAATTCCTACACCAAGAACACTTTTGCTATTATTATCCAATAACCACATATACTTAACTCTGAGGAGAACTAATCACCTTAGGATAAACAGGTACAAAACTATCTTTTAAATACACAACAAACTGCCAGAGCATTTCTCATGATTTGAAGGAACTTTTATGTCAGGGCCATTCCAGGTAAACTTTAAAAGTGAGTCCTATTTGTAAATGTACGTTCTCATTTTATATGATTCTTTATTTTTTTTAATGTTTTGGCTTTTGTTTTTGGTTTTGTTTGGAATTGATTTTAACAGAGGCTTAAATACTAACTTTATCATCTGCTTTGGTGTTTATTTTTCTTTTTGGAGTGGGTCTGAGTCAAGGCCTATCAATCCCAACCCGCTGAGTTCCTGCATTGAATATTATATATGATTTTTTATTGTCATTTTTTCTCCTTTCACCCACCCGTTTCTCCTTTTGATGCCATCCACCTTTTTGCCTGTTTTCTACCATTACCAAAACCACTGCATCAAAAAATAACTGGACGATATATTAAATTTAAAATTATTAATTATTAAATATTAAATAATACCCATGTAAGTAATCCAAAAAACAAAGTCCATTGTCATGCAACAATATAAACCGGAAGAAAAAACAGAATGTTGGACTTTATGAACTCTTTTACAAAGTTCAACTTTTTATGATAATTATTCCATCAAAAATTATTTTTTGGCTCCAAATTTATGCAACAAGCTACTAGAGATAACGTTTATCAAATGTTATATTTAAAATTCCAAAGTTTTACTAAATCAAAGTTATTTTTATATTGTTGAACATTAAACCCTTTACATCAATATTAAAGCTTTGTTCATCTTCGTTTGATTAAAAAACTGATGTATAGATTGTTCGAAAAAGACAACTCCTAATTTGGATTATACATTACTCCGGTGCAAAAAAGTAAATGTGGTCTGAGTGTTAAGCGCAAAAACGTACTATTGTATGATATTTTATATTGGAATATAACTTTTCATAAAGGTTTAATTGCTGACCTTGCAAGAGTATCGCTATTTTCCTTCGCTGTCATAGAATTGCTCAAACTTTAATTTTTTGAACTGTGTTATGTGTGCTAGTGTTTTTATCGTTTCCTGTTGACCGTCGTCTGTAGACTTATCGATTTCATTTTCCCCTGTGTTCTAATTTTTGCAAAACAAGATTAGCAAGAGTTGTTCCAGAAGATTAAGTATCCTCTCTACCGCACGTGGACTCCTTCATTATCTTGGAACGTGTACATCCGAGAGGAGATAACCTATATTTCGAAATAAGAGGTAAAAGCAATGTAACTACTTGAGACCAATGAAACCATTGTGATCTTTTCAGTTAGGTTATGCGGTCAGCCCATTAAAGATTTGAGAATCTGAAATCTAGATAAAATGGATAATACACGATAATATGGATATATCCATGTTCTAAAGCTAACAAAGACTCAGAGCTTGATTTGTAATCCAGACCAGACTAATATTGAAATAGTGCAACTAAAGTATCAAAAGAAAAGGACATAAATCAAATATGCAACTTCTAGAACACATGTTCAGTGCCAGATTTAAAGTATTACAGAAGATTGTTAAAAGCAACCTGTCCGTTACAAAGCCTGGATTAATGGATTAGTTGTTCTACGTGCAAATGTAAAAAAGTGCAATTATGTGGGGTTTTTAAAAATTATTTTTAGCTATTTTAGTAATCAGACAAATATATTTTCGTCTTGCTATAATCCCTAATTTTAAAGTAAAAAATTTCCCTACAAATTTTTGTCGTAGATGTCAATCTTATTGGTGTTTATTATACTTATATAATAATTTTAATAACAAACAAGATAATCTCACAGAAACAAATTTATGTTTGACATTGTAAAGGGTATTAAGACAGTAAGCGGAGAACACAGCTTTTTATAATGATAATACGTAAGTATAATCAAATAAAATCTTTTCATCAAACTGATGAAAGTGTAATCGGCCTACATTGTTCTTCATAAATTAAGCAATATTTGTTCATATCACTGTATAAAAACCTTTTAATTATACAACTGACAAAATGATATCAATGAAAACAAACATGATTTCCGGTTGGACAATGCGATAAAATAAAACTTCCTTTTGTCTATACGTAAAAAATCCCCAAAATATGACATGATTTTTTGTTACTGTATTGGATTTAAAACGTATTTTCACAGTTTTACATCTATGCCTGTTCTAACATTTTCATCTCGTCGATTATGTCGTAAACGCTATCACTTCTTGAAAGTTCACCAGCGTCCTCTATACGGCCATTGTCGATATCGTCATTGGTAACTTCTCCATTATTTATTTAATTTTTTTTTTCTTTTTATTGAGAGATCGCTTCGGTATTTGTTTCTAGCAAATAAGAAGTATGCCAATGACAACTGTTGCTACACCAGTACATGTAATATAGATGACAACAGGCATGTACGGAATCTCTGAAAGGGAATGTTCAAAATCATCTTAGCAATATTTATAAACACCTTACGCCGATATTTTCAGAGTGCACAGTTATATCGAGAAAGAGATATCATATGAGATCGTCTTTTAAGGTATAGAACTTACTAGCTAGTTCACTGAACTGTTAAAATTTGCTCAAAATTAAAGAAATACGAAAACATTCTTCATTTTTAACAATTACAAATTTAGTTTTACAACAAACAAAATATTTAAGAAATATGTATCAAGTAACCGGAAGCAAAATATTTTATATGAACCTAAAATTATTTTTATTAGCAAAAGACATTATTATTGATTTTTAATCAGCTTTAGTAATAGAATATTTAAGAACAATAATTTATACTACAAAATGTCTATCAACTTAACAATATTGTTGTTTTGCGTAGTCTGTTTTACACCTAAACGAAATATTTACATAATAATTTTTTGTGCATTTTCCTACACGAAAGCGTAAAAGTTTGATAATATTTTGATTTTAAGCTCGTTCACTTTTTATCATTAAATTTAAATTGTCATCCTTACAAGTTTACCTTTAGAGAGTTCTGTATGATCCTACTGTTTCGTAGTAGTGGACAAACCTTTTTGAAAAATAACATTTTACTTAGGATGACAATAGACGAAAAATTTGTAGACCATATCCAGTGACAAGCATTAACAAAATAAGCTTTCATGCCACAAACTACTAAAATATCAAATAAATTCGTTTCGCTGATTCAGTGGAATATGATTAGTAATATTTGTATAGGAGGACCATGCATTCTTGTACAAAGGAAGATATTAGCTAAAAATTTGTTATTATTGAGAATTAATCACTCCACTGGTCATGTTGATTTTTTAAAGAAAACATTACATGTTCAAAAGGCAAAGAAAAACGTTTCTCCTGGCGATTAGGTATGAAGTCAAATTTACAGCTGGGATTCACTGGCAGCATTCAAAGACGATAAATACCACATTCGTCCTTGCCTGCGTATAAGCAGCAAGTAGGAAATCAGAAATTTTGTTTTAGGATACATCTTTTGATTAATCAGAACAAAATATCTCCGTAGTTTACCTCTGAATGTGAATGCACGTTGTTTGAGTTAAAGATTTGCAAGTTTGATGTATAATTGTTTATATGTTCATGACAAAACAGCGAAAAGGTTTACAATGAATTAGCTCTGGTTTACAAAGTTCACCGTAAACATAAGAAAATTAAAGACAATGTGCTATTCTTTTTAAAGCAGTAATTTGTAAATGCTGTCTGTTTTTCTCTTAGTTGGAACGCAGCCTCTCTGACATTTATACCATATATTCTCATTTTCATATGAAGAATGTATTTAAGTCCATCAAATGTTCTTTTTTGTAATTCTAAAACCTAAATTTTTATGTGAGGTTTGTAGATAAATATCAGAAGTGTTCTCGATGTTTGAATTTTTTTTTTAACTGGGCTGCATGTGTACGAGGATCAGCGAGAGACACATTAGGCCACAAATAATGTGTACATGGATTTTTTTCTGAAACATTAATCCGGAAAACGTTTATAAGAAAGTGAACGGTCATGACAATATTTCTGCAGCAGGTATAAAAAATCCTCCCCAACACAGTACACCATGAGTGCATCTATATCCATATGCGTTCAAGGCAGATCCATAACTTTTGCACTTTAAACGTGAATTCGGTTGAGAATGTCAAACTGTATTTTTTAACTAAAATTGTAAACCAAGTTAGCAGTTTATTATGAATTCGACGTAACATAACTGGGCTGTGTACGCTGTCTGAGTGTTTATCCGGAATTAGCAGTGTATATAATATAAAACTCAAAGATAAAGATGTGAGATAATTTATTTTATTGTAGTGGTTTAGTTAGTTTTTCCCAATAGTTTAATCTAAAGGGACTTGTTTATACAGTTAAAAACTTCGTTAACACTAAAACAAATCATAAATTTGTAGGTTACAGGTCAATTTAAACAAATTGTCATAAAAATTGCCTTTCCTGTTTTTCATAAAGAAGACGTCTGACCGACCTAAGTGTATTTCCCTTAGAAACATTGAATTGTTATCAAGATATTTTGACAAATATACACAATAACTGAATAAATTAAATAATTGTTTAATTAGTCTAAATTTTATTAAGATATTTATGATAGAAATGTTGAAAAAGCCACACACAAAAACAACGAGTCAGAAAGGGTTCACATCTGCATTGAGGGTATTGTGTTAGGAGAATTTCTGATGCTTCACTTCAGTTTTGTATAAATCTCTATAGAAAATATTATTAGCAGAACTCACTTTTTGTCGAACTGTTTGGTAGGCGAGTTATGTGATTTTCCGCTGTAGAAGATTTGACTTTCCGACCTTTTTGAACAAAAGAAAAATACATGTCAAGTTCTTAAATATTAAAGAAATGGTTCAGGTATGTATGCATGGTATAGTTTTAAAACATATAATTATTATGATTGCCATAACCCAAGTATGCTATTTGGTAGTATCAAACAAATATTAAATAGTATGTTGATATATCAAAACAATTTAGCGTCCACATTTGTATTTCAACCGTCACGACAGTCATTTTTAATTAACATACTATTTTTCATATCAGGATATGCCGATATCATGGGGTTATCTATCTTGTTAACAAAGCAGTTAGGTTGGTCAGAAACATTTTTTTTGTATGAAACATATTTATTGAACAAAAGTTGTTTTGGAAAACTCTGTTATATAACTGCTACATAACCGTAAAATCATAAAAATCCAGCTAGAAACGTACAATTCATTTTAAATTTCCTCGTGACTGGCTGGCAGTCTCTATGACATTACCCCATATCTTTTCATTTCCAAATTCATTGAAAACGGAGACTATTATGAATATTAATTAAAAAAAGACTACAGAAATAGATATATGGTCATCTTCCTTAGAAAACATTCATATTACACCCTCATCCCTTTTATTTTATTGTCCGTATGTGTTATTTTCTATTCACAAAAAAATTATATATTTTGTTTCTAAGATTCTCTTTTAGGATGTTTGAATACAATATGGGAGATTCTTTCGTTCATTGAAATTTAAAATCAAAGTGTAAGATACTTCAGCATAGAATGTCAATAATAACCAGTGGATAGTCTCTAGTTTGCTTTACAATATAAGGTAATTAGAACTTAAACACGTGAATATCTAAAATAATATATTATATTTTTTTAAAGCTAAAGGATTTACTTTGCCATGCCTCACAAAATATCCGAGAAAGGAAAGTTATTTTTGCATGTTAAGATATCCCTTTGACTCAAATCATGGAAGGAAATGTTAGTCAAGCCCAAAGTACAGACAGAAAAATGTAAAACTAGGCTCTTTTTATAGAAGCTTAAACAGGCAAAACGACCATTTTTACACAGTTTATTGGCACAAACATCAAGAAACTCAGCGATCGTGATCAAAACAGCTTCTCTTAATCTAAAGTTTCGCTAAATGTCAGCAGATGTTCCTTTCGTGTGTAATCAATTATATGACTGTAGATCTAAGACAAAATAAGGCTACTGCAACTTATATTAAATTATTCGCTGGGTTCAATATTTGGCTAACATGTATAAATATTACATAACAATTTATTTAAAAGAAATAATATGGAATATATTTGTATATGTCAGAAAGACACAGTCCACAACATTTCTGTATTGTTCACTGTAAAAGTTCTCGTTAACCATCTTGTTTTATTAAGTGTATTAAGATTAGGTGTACGTTGCTGGCTTTAAGGTCTAATGTATGCTTTTCATAGTATTGTAGGTAAAATTGTCAAAATTATGCAATAGCATGTCTGACAGGAATGCACGAATATTGGCTAAACTGGCAAAATGAGATCTACCGTTAATGCTTAATCATTTATAATTTAGAATTCGATCTTCATTTACTTTACTGGATTCTAAAGCTTCACAAGTGTCCTTACAAACAACGTAGCATTGCAGGGTTTGCCAGTTGCTGCACTAAACCTCTTTCCAAGTTACTGACTGTTATTCTATCAGCAGTAAAAAACTTGCACCAAAGGGTACTGTGAAAAGAGCCATGCTAGAAGTGGCGTGAATCAAATGTGGATTCTAAAAAATTCCAAAGATCTGTTAGACTGCGTCATATCAAGCTCCCCTTTCTCTTGCAATCGCATCAAAACATTTGATTTTTCCACCCTGTTTACTACTATTACACATTCAAAAATCAAAGAAAAATTAAAAGCCTTAATTGACCTCTGTTTTGTTAAAAAAAGATTGCAAACACAGATACAAATATTTGGTTCTAGGGAGGGACAAACTTTATTTTGTTTTTAACAACTCTGTTTCTAACAAAGAGTACTTTGAAGATGACATTTGCGGAATACTAGATTTCTTGATTGACAACGTTTGGTGGACGTGTGTTTCAACAGACTGTCGGCAGTCCAATGGGACCAACTGGGCACCCCTTCTCGCCGATTTATGTCTTTATCGTATGAAGCTGACGTCATGCAGAGCCTTCTATAGAGAAAAGAGAAAAAGTTGGCTCAATCTTTTGGTTTCACGTTCTGCTATATAGATGATGTCCTTTCACTGAATAACTCTAAATTTGGTGACTCTTTTGCCGCATCTTTCCCATTGAACTTGAATTCAAAGATATTACAGAAACTGAAAAGTCTGCTTCTTACCCAGAATAACACCTAGAAATTGACGGCGGGTTAAGAACAAAACTTTACGACAAGAGAGATGATTTTGACTTTCCGATTGTAAATTTTCCGTTCACGTTTAGCGACATTCAAGCCGCACATGCATACGGAGTGTATATTTCTCAATCGATACGCTACTCAAAGGCATGTGCTTCCTATCAGGATTTTATTGATAGAGGGTTGCAGCTGACAAGAAAGCTAGTGAGCCAAGGGTTTCTCACGGAAAGACTAGAGTCATCACTCCGGGAGTTTTTCGGTAGCAACATGATTTGGTTGTCCGGTACGAAATATCCATTTTACAAATGAAAATGTATATCCCTCACTGTCATGAATACAAATCCGTTCCTATACCGGTTGTGACTTACATCGATAGTGACTATATAGGGGCCTTGACTTCTTAGCAATATGACGGGTGTTTAGTGGATCAGTAGTTGCTTACTCTTCATGGTGGACCTGAACTTACCCTGGTTTTTGAAGGGATCGAGTTGCTCCAGCTATTGATTTCAGTATAGTGGCGCGTGTTCTATGTTTGTCTTTCATTTATTTTGTTGGCCATGGTCTACTCTGTCTTCCGACTTAACGATTTCTGCCTGCCCCCTTAGTATCTTCGAATTCCTTTTAATTGGGAATATTAACACTGATAGATATCTTTTTGTAGTTCACAACATACAAAATAAAAGTCTCATAATGCTTGACCATATATGATGTTTGAAGGTCGTCATAACGATCTAAAATTTTCTCGTTGATGAATATTTTATATGAATGACTACATATAAGAACGGCCGTTCTCCTATTCTTAGCGTTATTAAGCAGTTGGTTAACTTTTAGTAATATTTTTAGCCTACTGTTGGTTAATTTCTGTGTTAGATTTCCAGCGCTATCCAATTAATTGATTGAAACCACTATTTCTAGCACGAAGAACATTCTAAATGTTTGTCTGTGAGTTACTTAAAACAAAAGAGCAATACCTGGTATGTTTCAAAATTTTTCTTTACTGAAAACTCGATTTGCCTTCATTTGTTTACGGATGACGTCACGTTATTATCACAGGAGTTGTCGTTCGTACTACTGTTGAGTTCATCGCTTTTTTTTCTTCTGTAGCCGGAAAAAAATTTTTCATTTTTTATGCGTGAACTCTTTTTTATGTGAGAAGTGTTTGCACAAAATCTTGTATTTTCCCTACGTGTCGTTTTCTTTTCCACTGCGATACCTTGGATACAATTGTGAATCAAACAATGAGGCCCAAAGGGAGACTTGAAAAAACAACGTGTTTGTGGTTTTATTAATAGGAGCAACAGAGCCTCCTTCTGCTACCAGTCGGTTATAGAATGCTTCTTTACTCTCGATAGTTGAATTTTTAACTATCTCGAGTGTAGAAATTGCGTAACCGCCTCGAAGCAGAAGGAGTATTTATATTCCCATCAAATATTAACACTATTATGATTATTTCGACCTTTTTCGAGTACATTTAAAGGAAATATAAACGCTTTGTCGCATATCTCCGCTAACAGTTCTTGACTCAAAGCATGTCATACGATCAGATAAAGTTTTCCTAATGCTATAAAATAAAAGAACTTACTTGTATTATGCAGATTGGTCATGATATATTTTAAAATAGATAGCCTATGTAACTCATTTTTTCAAGTGTTGCTTTAATTAAATTTTGTGTTTAACCCTAAATTTCAAAGACAGTCACGACTTCCATTTGCATAAATACTCAGTTTCGATGACCAATACAACTATATAATGCAAACGTTTAATTTAACCTTACACAACAAGATGAAACGTTGCTTCACAATATTATTTTACACTAACAACGAAAAAAGGAAACATCCCAAACAAAATCTATAATTTATTATAACCACTTTACATTAGGCACATATTCATTATTTCAATCAACACAACGTATGGACATAAAATTATACACTTTTTCACTGTCTTTAGACTTCTTCCATTTTGAACGGACTGGCTTTTTTGTCTCTGTCATTATAAATATCTTACAGTTCTAATTACTTTTTATTACTTTGGTTAATTTCTGTTGATCAATTATTAAATATACTTTTCTATGGCATCTCTGGCAACGTTAATGACATAGCTTTTAATAAACGTCATTTTGTAAAACAAAGAAGGGAAGGTTTCACAACCTTGGCGTCTAAAAATTTTACTTACTAGCATAACTTTGAGTAATGCATCCAACAACACTATCACAACTTGAATAGAGAAAAAGAGAAGAAAATAAGAATTATCAAAATCATAAAGTAATATTTGGATTTTGTAAATGTGTTGTGTCCTGTGTACAAGTTGTCTCCTTTTATACTTTGACAAATGACTAAGACATTTTTGCGCATAGTTGATGTCTTTACCGCTAGATCTGGCTTCCTTTTTCAATTTGTTTGTTCCTGAGTACTTCTTGCTTTATGTTTGGATTTTAGACATCCTATATTATGGCACTAATGCTTCTGATCAGAGGTTACCTGTCCTTGAAATATACATATGACATATCACTTTTTATAATATCTATTTTATATTGTAAATTCAGAAATTATTGCGTTCATTTATCTTGCGATTTTAAAACCTCACTCCGAAATGCAAGCAAAATTATTGCGGTTTTGATAAAACCTGTCTGCTTATATGGTTATCAGATATAGGAATGCGAGTTTATTTTTGCGATTATCACTCAGTCGCATTATTCATTATAACAAAAACACAGAATTAATTTCTGAATTTAAAATACTTGTATTTGACTTAGAAATATGTAAGAAAAATCATTGAAAGTGTCATTGTCAGGATATCCACAAAATACACAAACGTATTTGATTTGTTACGATTTTGTAAATTTCTGGGTGATCTACTTTGCAAACTGTTTACCCTTACTCATAAATCATGCTTGCTTTACAGATCATTTTGCATCAATCATAAGAGACTTACTATTCATCATCAATACATTCACAAGTCTTTAAACATTTTAGACCATATTTTAGACCTTTACATGGTGTGCAAGGTTGGCCGTCTGTTGAGGTTGTTCCCGGTTCACAAGCTAAAAATTCATATTGTGAAACGTCTTTAAAAAGAATGATAATATATCACTACTTTTAAAATTTTCAAGTGACAATAATGATTTTTTAAAAGAAGTGAAAATCAAGCCTTTCGTACCTGTAAGAGAATGCTATTTGATTTTTCACTGTCAAAGCAATATAAGATTACTTCTAAAGTTCTATGTGTTAATCAGATTCAAATGTTCATTTACCTTTACATTGTAATGGGTTCATAGCAATTGGTTCAAAATTGGTGCAGCAGAATACCTCTGTTTTGTACCTGTAAGAAATAAATGTTTTAAGGGATAGAAACATCTGCGTTAATATCGCGGCCTTAGACGCGTGGCGCTAATATTAACATTTAACTGTAGTTATTAAGAAAGGGTAAACACAAATTCCAGAAAATTAACCATTCTTTTAAAAAGGCATTTACTCTCCTGCTCTTTTAGGTTAACCTTTAGTAAGTACACCACGGTCCAAAACATTGAACGTCGATCTAAAATCATACTTATTTTTGTAAAAATTTCAGTTACCAGACAATGTAAACAATAATGCCTAAAAACATAAGAACATGATCAAAATCATGTTCAATTCAATTTGATTGTTTTGTGGCGTTGTGAATCGACATTGTATTGTTTTGATATAATTAAGAACAATTTATTTCAAAGCAAAAGAATAGAATACCATTTTCCACCACAAATTTGTAACGGAAATAGTGTTACATACACATTGACATGGAAACATTTGACTACACCCAACTAAACATGGATTAGGCAAACTCTTCATTAAATTTGAAAAAATAATATGCAGTCTATTTCTCAATTACTAGCTTTCCGAAAATGAAATGACAACAGATGTTTTTTCAGAATCAGAATGTTTAACTTAAATGAATCGCTCACTTTTTGATAATATTTCTGACACTGATATTTATAATGAAAACATATAAATAGGATTCAAATATACCTGAACCAGCAGGATTAATGGATGGATAGCGGAAAATAATTTCTTAAAGGATAACATTCACTCAGGAAATTTTGTATTTTATGGGAAAAAAATCACAAAAATGATCTTTAATATTGTAGGTTATATAAACCTTGTTTAATTATTTCTCTAAATTTTATTATTAATGAAATTTAATTTGATTTGATTTTTACTGACTGATAGTTTTACAATAACAAATTTTTGAAGAAAACCACAAAATAATGCGTTATTATATAAATGGAGGTGAAAAAAGAGCATGCACTGAAATTTCCAAATTCTAAATATACAAAAGCAAAAGGTTTCCTCGATCCCACATCTCTATGGGACCAATTTTGTTGTGCCCATAAACATCATTTTTGAAGGTGAACATGTAAATATTGAAAATGTTGGAACCCATTAGTGATTTTGGTGTCTTCTTAGTGGCTTATTGGATATTTTTGCCATTTCAAATATTTTAAGCTATTGTTTGATATTATTTAAAGATATGTTTCCATACCTTATTATCATGATGATAAACTTAAAAGGACTATGTAATCCTTTCCATACGGGTTTAGTTAAAAATATTAAAGCTAATATAAAAAAGGTAATGACAAACAATGTAACCCTACCTCAACACAAATCTGACAAAATACTAGTGAGCAAATTTTACTTAGACTGTGTGACATTTAACGATATTGTTCGGAATAAATATGTAATTTATTTAAATGTGGTTTTTGCTCAAGCTGTAATAGTGTTTGTTTTGTTCGTTACCGCGTTAGACTACTCCAAAAAGTGTTAAATTCATTATTTCCCATTTTTCTCGATAAATTATAAACGCAAGTTCTCAATCCCAACTTTCTTAGCATACATTTTTCTTATTTTTCATGAAAAGCCAATTTATATTACTTAGATCCTTGATTGTTTGTATTTAGGCATCTTTTATTGCTACATTTTATCTGTATTTGTATTGGTATGTAATCTAGGCTGTTCTTTGTAGACAAGAAAAAAGAACTTACTTACTTGCAAACATAAGACTGCATCAATGTCAGCATATTCAAATAAATCCATGCCTGAAATAACGTTATAGATAGATTTTCAAACATTTATTCTCTGTTATCATAACCAGTTTTTAGGCTACAAGGAAATAATTACATTTTCAAATACCTAAATAGGAAATCTGACATAAATTTTATTTGTCATTAGTTCCTATTAGAGATTTTTCATAATTCACGTATCCGTATCGTATATACGTATAGACGTATCTGCATACAAAAAAATTATATAAATTAATGATCTATTCTCCGGCCGTTCGAAATTTAGAGTGAAATAATTTAATAGTAATAAAGGTTAAGATGGTTAGTCAGAAAAATATCAGATATTAGGACAAGCCATAGACTTTAAACGTGACAGATGGATAATTGTCTTTTGGCGCAGGAGAAATAATCATGCAGTCAACCAAATCTAACAGACCTTTCCAATGACAATTAAGTTAAACTTTTATTGCGAACTGGGTTGATGATAATTTGACAATCACTGAAAAATCATATTTTGATAACAGCGAAATATTAGTTTTTCTGATATTATTGTTTTTGGGTGGGTGGGTGTGGCAGAAGTATGAATCAATAATTTAATTTCCAATTGTAATTTGGGGTGTTATAAACTCTCAAAAAGCTTTATTTCATCTCTTATTTCATGAACTAATTCTAACATAGAATTGAATGGTATATCTTGCCGAATACCTCGAATTATAATGCTGTATAACAAGCGTGTTTTCCGGAATTAAAGAGATTAAGTTGAACATGTCATACATTTACTAAAGTTATTTCGTGTATATTTGGTTTATTGTGTAGGCACCAGAGACACATTTGTAGAATAGTATGTTTGTGCAGCTCTCGCTGCACGTCTGACTTATTTGTTTTTGCAAAACACAGTTACAATTGAACCAAATAAATATTCCCTATTTACATATATCTTGTGTATGTAAAATTCATTAGTTTCTGTCAAGTAGTATGCTGAGTGTATTGGAATCGAAATCAGTTGTTTATAATTAGTTTCAATGGTTAAATTGAACCCCAAAACAGAACAATATTAACCCGAAAAAAATATACTTTTCATATAATCTAGCGCGCTGAATTAGAATATATATCACCAACATGCAATCGGGAAAACGATTGCTGAGATTACATGAACCATTAACTGACCTTGAATTAACAAATAACTATATCGAACAGATCTTTTGTTTGTTTAGTTTGTTAACCAAGTAAATAAATAATTAAATACCCACAGCCAGTAAGAATATTTTGAGGACATTGGGGAAAATATTTGTGTAGTTTTGACTTTAATATTAAAATTTAAAGGGACTATTTGATTAACTTATTCCTTGCGTTTTAGTCCGTTTGATCACTGTGAAAATAGGGAAATAAATTCTTTAAAAATACATCTTTAACTCGACTGCAA
>JAULBM010237869.1:0-16963 GCA_032357055.1 Geukensia granosissima
AGATGGTATTTTTCATTTTTGCAGGCAAATTATCCCAGCTTTTCGTGTATATTGTAAAGGATCTCGTATTTCTACTCAATATGTAGATATGTAAAAGATGCTAAAACATCATTATGTCAAACGTTTGGACTTTAATAAGTCTTCTTCTGTGACATATTTGGGTTGGAATGATAGGACTTAAATAAATTGCAAGGGTTTAAAACGTCATTGTTACATTAAACGTCATAAAACATTGCGGGAATTTTTTTCTGAAAGTTTAACTTTTTAGTATTAAGACCATGAGGAATTAATGTTCAAAGTTTTTTTTATCCACAATGATTACTTTGTTAGTCTTTAGGTTTTCTGTTCCAAATATTTTCTGCAAACCAATAATTTTCATGTCTTTCACGGAATGATTTTCCAATGTAAAATGTTTTGCAACATTGTCTGATTGTTTGCGGTTTCTAATTAAGAATTGCCTAAGTAACATTCTTTGATACAGACTTCCACCAGTTTGGCAGATGTAGATTATCTTGTCACTTTATTACAGTTAATGTCTCCACGTATTAAGTAAGTGTTTCCATTGTAATCTTTAAATTCTTATGTAGAAATCATGTGTTGGCATATCATGCAATATATATATATATATATATATGTATGTATGTATGTTACAGTTGAAAATTTATCATTGGTATTTTAGACAATTTCAGAAGTATTAGAACTTCGTTTTGTTGAAGAAAACCAGAAAATTGTTACACCAAACCAGTATAGATTTGATCAAATACTAGACCTGCAATCCAGATTAATGTTACTCATTGGAAAATCTGAGATATACAAGGATATAGTGGACAGGACTATGATGGTAAATAATAAATCTTGATTAAAGAATTTTATATATGAAAGAACTACAACACTTCCTTTATTATAAGACTATTTTTTCTGCATTTAATGTGTCATTATGACAATAACAATAGACAATATTTATTAAACAAAATACATTTACAACAAATAAACAATACAAAGCAATGACTACATAGTTGGAGTGACAATGGGTCATTCTGTCAATGTACTTCAAGTGTAAAAAAAATCTAAAACCTGCAAAATTGCAATACATTATATTCAGTTGTTTTTACCCTTTAAATCTCAAAAACTGTAATTGATAAAGAACAATCTTTTCACATTCAGAAAGTGAAACAAATAAAAAACCCATCAAAATCATATGAAAAATAAATACTTCTCATAGCCAAAATAATTTAATTTTTGCCCCTATTAAACCATTTAATATAAAAAAACAGCAAACCCTATAGTAGAATACTCATAATTATTTACATTTCCTTTTTATACAGTTGAATTTTTAATCCAATGAGAATGAACCATTTATGACATGTGACCTCCAAATATTTTCCCGTATTGTACAACAGGATGTCAATGTTTTCCATATTGGAAGTCCCGAAAAGACGTATTTTCCGTATTGTACGACCAGAAATGAAAAGTGTTTATGACGTCATATTCAATTAAACAACGGGTTAAATTCCATCTCAATACAACAAGCAAACTTATTATATTAGGATTTCAAATATTCTGCAAGAAATTGAAAAACGGGAAACAATAAGTAATGTTTAGTGCTAAGCATGAAACATGGATTATGCAAAAAATTGTTAATGAAGTCCACATAAATTGTTCAGTTCCCCACACGGATACATTCATTGTTTATTCAAATATGTTGAACTGTATAATAAAAATTATTTTACAGCTTTATGTACAAAACAATATTGAACTTGTCTGTATTGTATTGAAAGTTGTATTGAACTCGATGCCAATTTGTTTTACGGAAGTATCTAAACACATACCTACATCTATACAGGTTTTACCTAGATAAGTATAATTCTGAATAAGTGCATCAGTTTTTCAGCATTCCTATATCCTTAGACTTTTTGGATTTTTACTATGATAATAAATACACATTTTATTTATATATTGTACCTTTGAAGTATTGCATCTGGTGTAATATAAAGGCATTCCTTTGCAGTAGAAGAGGTATTGACTTACAATTTTTACCAATCAATAAACATTTTATTCATTTGTTTAATTTTTTCTGATATTTGATTATTAGAAATAATAATTAATTCAAAAATTAAAAAAAAAATCAATCAATTTTCAATTATATTCATAACATCACTACTGTTGAATGCCCATTGGCTGTGTGGATTCATCAAGATTTTGAAATTTGACCACTTATTGTTCAATTTTGACACCATTTCTTTTACACATATGCCATATTTTGCAGTTTTTGTTTTTTTTTGTTTGATTGGGGTTTAACACCACTTTCAACAATATTTCAGTCATATCGCGGCGGTCAGTTTTATTCTTGGAGGAAGCCTGAGAGAACCACCGACCTTGGGCAGGTAACTGACAAACCTTATCACTTGCGATGCGAGTTAAACGCAACCCATTTTTGTATGGTACAAACCCAGGTGCGAACTCAAGCCGTATAGGTGATAGGATACAGTGATCTGGGAATGGATTAGAGTTCAGGATATAACATGATGTGACTTCTTGGCCTATAGGATTAAGTGAAGTAAATAAAGGCATCAGTAGATCACAGACATTTTGATAGTGCTAATTTTACAAATGCATATTGTGATTTTACATTTCTTTAATTATTATTTTTAGTTCAACTGACCAAAGGCCATGTTTCCCTTTCCTTTTCTTTTCTTTGAAAATTCTTGCCTAAATGGAAAAATAAAAAACATCTACAAGTTGCCCTAAGGCCCCCAATAATAGATACATATCCACACTAATGATTGGCCCAATGTCAGGTGAGCGATACAGCCTTAGCATTTTGAGCCTCTTGCTCTCCTGCTCTCTTCGTAAAAAACATCAAATTATTTTGAAAACAAATTATCCTTAGTAATGGTTAATAAATATAGAAATAGTGAAGGTTGGGGTGAGCTGGTGCCTGGGCAGACTGCAGAGTATGTTGGCAGCATCATCAAGTTTTCAAATCCAGTTATGAAGCTTTTTGAAATGAAAAAAATATATAGTGTACTGCATCATTTTTCTACAATCACAAAAAGACATTGAATTACTAGATTGCATCACTTTGAGTCTTGTTAAAGGACTTTTGGAGATCTATAGATTTAATAGCTTTCACCAGCTTCTTGTGTCTTGAAAAAAAAAGTCAAGCAGTTATTGTCTGTCATATTCCAAAGTCTAAACTAAAACCATGCAGCACCTTTCAAAGTGACATAAGAACTGGTTCAGAGCGTTTATGCACCTCGTTGTCTGCTCTGTATTAGGGGTAATACCAGAAGTTTAAATGCTAAGGCATGATAGGCTAAAATCACAACTGCTTTTCAGGCTATTGGTTTCTAATTATGGAATGTTTCTATTTATATTTTCAGATTCATATGAAGACAATGCCAACATCTATTTTTAGATTATTGACAGGCCAGGAAACACCCCATTATATGTAGTACATGATCTTGTTAAGTTTTTAAAATGTTTTTATTTATCACAAAATACCATGAAACTTGACAAATATTCTTTGAAGTCACTAAGTTTACAAATTTTCTTATATTATACAGTTTTTGCTTTAACCTAAATGAATAGTTTTAAACCCTGTGGGTGCAAAGAGCCACAAACTTTTATACTCTATGTCAGGCTTTTCTGGAGTGTGATTTTCAAGCTTTATAAATTTATTTGTGCAATTCTGCCTTTGTATTTATATTCAATTAAAAGAAAGAAATACCCCACAGTTAACGGTTTATGTTTAACACAATTAAATAATGTTTGACATACTATTATCTGCCCCTGAAATTCTCTACAGAGATTTAACATCGAGGGTCGGCCATCTTCGTTTTGGGCGGGAGCGCTTAAGTTTGACCTAGATAAAATAATTTAATTGTGCACATTTCTTTTGTTCGGACCTTCCTTTTGTGTTTCATATAAGAAGAATTACTTTTTAATTTCCATTCAAGTGCGCCTTAAGCCATTTTTGCATTTTATATAATCCTAGTTTAGTTTCTTAATTATTACGCAGCGTTGACAATGTGTACTCCTGGTCTCGCGCTAGCGCATGCAAAGAGCCACTTCCGGCAAACAAATGGCTGATTTTATAATGTAAAATCCCCGTAGAGAATTAAAAACTCTGTGCAACTTAAAATACATCATGATTGCTAAAAAGTATTATTGCAACATACTTGCACTTTTTTCAATCTACACAATAAACACTATTTTAAAAGAATACGGCAAATATTTTTTCTTCCATTACGTTTTCACCCGTTCCAACAAACTCTGACATAGAGTATAATTACATTTATGAACCAAATGAAATATAAAGATATAATGGAAAACACCAAAATTTTCAAATTTTCCTAATGAGTGGAGAAAAACTAGGCACATGTATAAAAAATCCGAAATATACAAAAGTTACTGGAAGTTTTTGTACATTACATTTTATAAAAATAATGAAGATTTCCAGTATCCACAGTTTCCAACATATTGCTTTTCAAATAATAATTGTTGGCTTTGAGTTAACATGGAAAAAGATGATGTGAGCAGTAAAAATTGTCCTTAACTTCACAGGCAAAACTCATGCAATATTTTGTTTTGCCTAAAAGTGCATGAATATATTTTTTACGGTTTTAAGTGGAGAAAGTAAAGAGGGCATCGGTGTTCAGTCAGGATATTTTAATAATATGTGTATAATATAAAAATTCATAATATATATTTGGTTGCATATTGCCACCTCCTTTTAATAAAAATATATGCATATAAATATGATTTTTGATTTGTTTATTATTTAGGCTCCAAGTTCAATTGATGATGTTCCTGTAGAAAATACAACAGTAACTGAAACCACAGTTGAAAGGTATTAATTTTAATGTGAAAACTTCAGAATTTTTATTGGTGAATGTAATTGTTGATTGGAATTGTTGCTAATATTATTGTTATTGTTTTACTTCAAATAGAATATTCCAAATATAACCCATTGAACAATGCATATACAGTTCAGTATACCTACAGATTAAATTTATTAGAAAATCCTGATTTTCTTTTTAAATTTGTCAGAGTTTTAGAGATATAAATGACAAGCATTTGACAACAACTTATCAGTCTTGTTTTTGATGTATTGCCAATTGATCAATGTTGAGGAAAAATCTCTCTGGCATAATCTCAATAGTTTTAGACCATTCAGAATTTTTTATTACACTGATATCATTGTTTTTCATTTTACAGAGTTGAAGAGTATATTGAAGGCAATCAGGATGTTTTTGAGGTTGTTAGGAGAAATTCAAATGAAACCTTGACATCGGTATGCATAAGAATTTTTTTAAGAATTCAATTTTTGTCATAATGAAAATGTGACATAATTTGAAGAGATTTATATATCAATTGGCAAATATATATATATGCATAATGTTTTTCTCACAAAGTTGTTCACTTCTTTTGAAGGCATTTATTTGAAATTTTTGTTCTAAAGTTTGATGTTGTTCAATTGTTTCATGTAAGCACTCTTTGATTCTATTGTCAACAACATTTTTCTTGTTAATACTTTGAATTTTGAATAAACAGCATGAACATTAAATATTTTTGTTACAGTTTTCCTAGCCTTTATGGATAGAAGTGATTTGATTATTAATCTACAGCTTAATGACATTGCATTTTATTGTTAAAGTGATATCAGGCAACAAAGACATGTTCACAAATTTAATATATTTTATTCATGTCAAGGTCTTTGAATCATAAAGAGCAAGATGTCTTTCACTGCACCTGATTCAATCATTGCACCTGTTCTAATGAGGAAGATTTTGCATTCCAACATTTCTCAGTACTGTTACTTTTAGATTATAATCCAAAATAATCAATAAATAATGAAATTCAGTTGATACTTGGTCTAAGTCTTGAATTATAAAGAGGATTTTCAAGTCCATTGGGCAAGCACTTACTGTTTGAGATAAAGGTCAAGAGCTTGATAATGCTGAGTTTTTATGTCGGTGATTTACGGACAAAGGGGGATATAATAGCACGATATTGTGTACAACTTCAACAGATATTGACTTCTGTTTTATTGATTTTCTATGTTGCCTTTTAGAATTTGAAGCTTGAATTAAATAGATGAATTTTGGTATTTTTTTAGTTCAAGAGAACATCTGGTCCTCTCAATAGAAGGTCTCCATCAAGAAAATCAAGAGGCAGTATAGGTGATGAACAAACTCCAAATGATGATGAACCTGTCCCTATAAAATCTAACAAAACATCTGATGATAGTCAGGAACCTATTCCAATGATTGAGGGATCAAATAATACTAACAATAACCAAGAAAATGAAGCCGGAGATGCTTTCCACACTCATCCTAAACCTAGAGTGGCTTTCCTGGAACTAACTAACAATCAGGAGGAGATAGAGAAACGTGGATCTCCAGACATGTCACCCAGCAGGTCACCCAGTAGTAGTCGCAAGCCATTTATCCCTCCTCTGGATTTATCCACCCTTCATGAACATGTGGATAGTTCAGGTATTAATAGATGTCATTGTACTATTGCTGTATTTTTATGTAAATTGGATAACACCCATATGACATGTCAAACATTCTTCCCTTGATAAAATGTTAAAATATAATAGTGTTCATAAAATTCAAAATTCACAAAATTTAAATGTTAATAGCTTGCTGAAATGAAGAAGAACCGATTATCCCCAAGGATGACTCCTGTTTGGTGCACTATAGGTCTTTTTGCTTTGTGATGCATGTTTGAGATTTGTTCCTTATTTCATGGATTTTTTCCAAACAAGTGACGTCACAAAACCAAGACTTTCCAGTGCAACAGCAACACCATGTGGGAGTCTCCAGTTAACATAATCTATTGATTGATATTTTTCAGATCCGATACTAGCAACCAAAGGACAGTCTGTCTCATATTTACGTGCCAAAAATCAGGTGAATGGTGATGATGTCATGGTATCACCAAGAACCAACAAGTTAAAGAAAACCAAATCTAGGTTAGTATACTGGTACCTTCCAGTATTCAATGACTACAAAGTTGATTGTTTATGATGTTGATTAATGTTTAGCTGAAATAAATAATCAATTGCTTTTGTACAAAATACATTCATTTGCAGATTTGTAAACAATAATTTCTTAGTGTGTAGATGGGAAGTGTGGATTTATCTACATTGTAAGTTTTGGTATACAATATTATATTGCTATTTATAAGGTAATGCCACTGCTGGGAAGCTGTCAATAAGGACATGGGCTATGTATCTTTGCTATTGGTGCTGTGGTGATAATGAATTATGTAATATTAAGGAGTACAGTATATAGTGCATTGTAGTATAGGTGCTGGTCTGAGAGATACCATACCTGCTCAATATCAATTCTTAGTAATAAATGTTATTATGCACTCCCAAGGATAAATGACAGAGGACTAGGTGTGATCAGGTCAGATTTAGAACCAGTTAGGAAATTTTGATAAGGTTACTCAGACTTGTTATTTATTAAATCCAAAATACTAAACGCATCCTGAATGGTTTGCATCAATACTTAACAGACTTGAGATCAACATTACTTTTTTGAGTACTTTGTGTATTTTAACATTATACAAAGCATATATAAAAAATTGATTGGTCTCAAATACACTGTATGTTTTCTGAACCAAATAACACTCACAAAAAAAAAACAAAATTTTGCCTTGATCAATGCAAATGCAATTGTTTGTTACATCGAAGGATGTTTGAGAGCTAATTATTGTTAAAGGTAACATATATGGCTATTTCCGGAACAATAATGTTTAGTCATATTTTTCCCCTTTTCAACACTTTAAAATTAGCAAAAAAATTAAATCAAGAAGGGGACCCTATTTACCTTGTCTTTTGGCATTTAATGTATAATGTCTCAAAAATCAATGTTAAAATTTCTTTCTTTAAATTGAGAAAGATATTTGGTATTGCCACGTAAGATTTGTCTCCAACTATAAGTCAAACTGAAGATACACCTTTAATAATATAAAAATGCATACAAATTCAGGGCTTTTCTAGAATAAACAGATTCTGCACATATCTATGAAAATATAAAATTAAGTTAAATATATGTCAATTTCTGCTTGCCTAGCTGGACAGAATTTGTGTTTTACGATGAGGAGGGACCACTTTCACCAAGTGCTTGCCTCCCATGCAGGTGATATTACACAAAGTTTACTACACCCTGTTGGTTTAATATAGTTCTGCTAATATTGTACATTTTGTATAACTTTTGTCAAAAGTAATTCTGGTTAAGGGGAGGGGGGTTTAATTAATTGATAGGGAAGTTTTTGATCAAATATAGTTTTCAGATTACATAATTATGTTGAAAGTAGCAAAAAGTTATGTATTTTGTAAATACTGCTGAGTAACTGTGCCTGTAGACTTAGATTAATAGCACCTCCTGAAATACAAGCCACTTTAAAAACAAGTGCAGTCTGTTTTTTTTCTAGCCTTTTAAACCACAGTTTCTGAAGAGTGACAAAATATTTTTTCACCTTATAATGTCTTTCTTGATTTGACATTTTTTAAATTGAAAGGAATGTTCCAAGAAGGAATTGACAGAAGATACACAAACATCTAAACCAATTTCATTATCAACATTCACGCCATTACTGAAAATATTCACAGCACTAAATGTTCAAAATGTTTGACTGTAATTTTGGTATACCTGTCGACATGCCTCGTGGTCAGTTTTAAGAAAAGCTTGTCTTTCCTAGATTGCAAGTTTTCTATTTTTGTTAGCCCCAAGATACATTGTTAACTGTTAAAATAATTGAATGGAAATTCTGTTAGCTAAGAAGGAAATGAAATCAACAAAAATAATGAGCAGAAAAAATTATAAAGTTTCTCACAAAACAGAAAATGGCTGTGCATTGTATTTATTGGTTAAAGTAACATCATTACCTATATAGTCTATTTCCATGCAGTTAAGACTCCAACTATTTCTGTTTTTTTTATGGGGTTTTTTAGGAAAATTTATTTGTGTAAAAAGGTGTAGGAATATTATTTCCAAATTTGAAATTGACAAAATTAGTACAAAATGAACAATATTGTCATGCTTTTAATCACATATCATTGCTCTATTGTTACAGAATTATTGTAGTAATTTATTATAAAGAATTATTTGCAAACAAAATATAGGCATTGTCAAGCCATTAAGTCATATAACAGGTAAAAATGTAAATAATGGAAAATAAAAAATAATTAAAAGACATGCAAAGAATTAATCAAAAGACATCTTAGTGTGGTCTCTTATGAATCAATGAAAAATCAGTTTTTGGAATTTGTAAATAGGATTGATAAAGTTTCCTGATAATCCTGCTCTTTTTACTGAGTTCAGCAGATCTTCATATTCAAAGTTCATAATTCAGGCTATCTTGTACTTGGTGTTTAATAGTGTTAAATATAAAGTTGCTCATTTGCTAAGTGAAACCCTCTCAAAAAATTAAAAGTTTAATTTGGGTGGTTAGGAAAGCCATTGACATTAGAGCAGTGTTTTCAGCATGATGTTCCTGAGATTTGAAAGTTGAAATAGCCTGAAATAGATGATATATATTGCCTTTTCTTCATAGTTTTAACTTATTTCTATTGTGGTGGGTGTTATGTATTTTTGGATTGTTTACATATTAATCCCCTATACTATTATTATTATGCCTTGTCCTCTATACAAGAATCTGTTAATTTTTATATAGCGGTATTGTTTTTGAAGTGACCCTGCTAAAAAGTAAAAGATTGGAGATTAAAAAGAATTTAATGATAGTTATATATTTTATTTTGAGACAAAAATAGAAGAAAACTCAACAAAAGTCCTTTGTTCTCCTATAATGATCATCATGCATTTGTACAAGTAACACACTTGAAGTCTGATTGAAAACCACACCAGTCATAACTTCACCGTCTTTGTGGTGTAGCAAGACTGATTATAATGCACTTTTTATATAGTTAAAGTAATGCAAAACTTTTTGTACATTTATGCCATAGCTTACCATGTGAGCTTTTGTCATCACTTGTCGTCCATCCATATACTTTTAATTTTTCATCTTTTCCACTGAAACATCAAGGCCAATTGAAACCAAACTTGACAGGAAGCATTTATAGAAGGTTCATTAAAAATTTTTGTTATTTTGCCTTGATGGAAAAAAAACATGGCCCCATGGACAAGCCATGTTTCTGATTGGCTATTGGACTCGGACTTAAAGTTTTGTGTACAATTTTTGTTGAAGCCAAAGTTTTGTCAAATATCAATTTTTAAGAAGCTGTAAAGTTCTTGTTTTCAAATATTAAGTTTATATAAATACATTGATCCCTAGAACATACAGATTGGTCATAAATAGGTTTCACTTTGTTTTCATATAATAAGTTTATATGGCAACATTGATCCAAGGAATATGCAGATTAAAACTTGGATGCACATGTCTGTTGTATGTGACAGCCTTTTGACACCTCATTATTTAATTCCACAAGAAAATATTACTTTCTTCAAGTCAATATTGGAACTTTTAGTTTATTTTTCTTTTGCCAAAAAATTTATTCACCATGCTTTCATAATCTTAGATCACTTAGACATGTAGTTATTTTGTTGACCAATGTCTGAATTGACATATTACATTAGATTCACAAGATATTTGAGTTCTACACTATTACATATTTCTCTTTTTTTAAATTTTCTTCTCTAAATTTAAATGTTCTGTGTGTTAATATGTATATACTCTTAAAAATGTCTATTGATGTTTTCTGTATGAAAATTTTATGTTCTTTTGACATACAAGACATAATGAACAGGCAATACTCAAATGAATTTAATGAACAAGAGATTCCTAACATGTTGCAAATAAAAGTTAAAATATATGCAGTATGTATTTGCAACTATTTCTGTGTTTAAAGGAGAAGGAATTTTTGCATGTGTTTGAAGGATTAGAAAGTGTGGTGGTTGTTAGATAACATGCCTAATTTGTAACAATACAAATTATTATATATTGTTAAACAGAACATAAATATCTTCTGTATTATTTTGTATGCAGTTCAGAATGTAACATATACATATAGCTTGTATTCATAACAAAATTATATACTCACATCTGTAAAAATACATTTTTAAAAAGCACAGTAAAACAATCGTGTATTGGCAACAAATTAATGTGTTAAGTAGATTTAATAGAATATTTTTAAGACCAAATTAATTCATAAAGTTTTCTTAACATTTTTGTTTATATACAGAAAATATAACTGATACTGTTATAAGTGGTACTTTTTTATAGAAAGTGTTTGTTGATTTTTAACCTTATTATTTTTTTATTAGTTATGTTTGTATGTGTTTGAATTCCTTCAGAACAGAGATATGTGAATGTACATTTATCACACGATTAGTACAACAGAGAAAATGCTAAATTTTATGTTGAATCCTTGTTTTATATGTGATTCTTATTTTTATCTTTGCAGTATCCATAGTAACACAGATTTTCCCCCTTCACCTCCAGTAGATCAGGATCACTACAGAAAACACAGGTATTTAATAATGTCCTTAGACTTCTTATGTGTGGTACTTTTAAGGTTTTACAGTCTCAGAACTGGGCACTGTTATAGAATCTACATATATATTTGTTTTAAGGATTGCAGATTCCTTATAAATTATCTGAATATGAAAATGAAAAGATATGGGGTAAATTTCAGAGTGACTGCACTCCAACCAAGAGAAAAACAGAGTAATTTACAAATCTATGAGGTCTCCACAAGGCCTTCAACAAGGGTGGGATACCACTCCTTGTGAAAACCTCTAAATCACCACAAATATATGTGTATGTGTAAAATAATACTGCTCTGAAGTGCTCTTATGGTTGGAATCAATTTTCTTTACAAAAAGATTACACATGCAAAAGTAGACACATCCACAAAATTAATTGATTGAAGCTTGAAATATTAAATTTGTGGGTTAGAGGTTTACATAGCTGTTAAAAAATCAAACTGCTGTTTATCTAATGTCTTTGTTTCAAAATTCTCAGATTTTGATTTTTATCAGTGTTAAACTATAAATCAGACTTCTATTCGGTCAGTTTTTGAAATAAACAAAAACTGAGTAAAATCTACAATTTGTGTGATGTTTTGCAAAAGGTCAACTGTTTCCTTCAAAATCAGTTATGGAAAATTATTTAAAAAGTTACATTGTTGACAAAGAAACTGTTAATTGTATTCTTTATATTTGTAGCTCTGGAAGTGTGGAAGATGAGTTATCTGTAAAACATAGACAGCTTATCAAGAAAATGCAATGTAAGTACTCTTAAATAGTCCTGTCAAATGACAGGTTTCTATATAAATTGTATTTTGTTAGTGACAATGGAGATATTTTTGCACAAATGTATTTTGATTTTACAGTGACTACAAGTATAGATGACAGTTTACTAACACAATTTATTTTTTATATGGAATAAAACTAAATTTCATATATTGAAGTTGCTCAATCTTCTTATTACCAGTGGTGTAATGGCTAGGGTGATCTCTTCAGTGCAGGGGGTCATTGTTTGATCCCTGGCCAGGTCAAACCAAAGACAATAAAATTAGTATTTACTGCTACTCCACTAAGCATGCAGTATTTAGGAGTAAGCAAAGACTGGTCTGCCCAATGTCAAAATAATGTTTCTGGGTAAAGCACATGTCTTCCACAGACTGCTGCTTTCCTGAACAATCACATTAAAAATCTGGCTCAGAATGTCAGTCTAGTACCAAATAATGTTCAATCATCATTACTCACTAATATACTCTCGTTCAGAATATGCATGAAATATTTGCCACTGGACATTATACAAACATTCAGTCACACAATTAATCAATCTCTCTTAGATTGGAGACACCTTTATAATAAATTAGAAATACCCAGTGTTTCTACATTCTTATCATGGAACAAAAAGATATTGGGAAAATTAACAAATGTGAGAAAATCATATTGAGGAAAATATCATAATCCATCGTTCAAAAGTAAGAAACAGCATTAAACTTACATAATGTCACAAAGTGGGATGTCCCTAATGAAACATTATGCTAATGTGAGAAATTATGTTTCAGTTGCTTTGTGATAATGTTTAAATATATTATATTGACATCATCTATCTAAGTAATTTTGTTGTAACATAAAATCCCTACTTTGTGCTAGGTTTCTCCAGGAATACATCAATAAATGTACATCATTTTAACACAATATTACTTCGTACAAATAAACACAATTTTTATGTAAGGTGATAGCAGGAGAGTTTCTGTTGAATGAGAAAAGGAATAGATATAGCTTAATAAACAGAGTGTTTGGATTGTTAATTTTGTGAATTTTGGTCAGATCATAGTTAGAAGTATGTACAGATATGATTTTTTCCAATTTACTGTTAAGAATTTTTAAATGGTATATTTCTGAATATAGTTCAGTGTATTATTCCAACTTTTAAAACCAAAAACAAGTTTTATGCAAATTTGTATATGTTTTATTTGTCCTTTACAGCTTTGAAGAAAAGATTAAGGAGTTTTGAAGAGACCTTTGAACAGGAACATGGATTTAAGGTAATTATTATCATCTTGTACAATTTAGCAAATTCTGTAAAATAGTAAAAGGCTTGTTCCAGCGAAACTTACTTTGAGCATAGAGGCAAGCTGAAATCTGAAGCTTTATAAGCAATAATAGATTCAAGTTAGCACTTTCTGTCTATTAACAACCAATTAGATATTATTTTTATTTCCCCTCCTCCCCCTGTCCTGTGTTTGTTTTGGTGGAACAGCCCTAAACAAATTTTGAGCAAATTCTAAACAATAGAATGAATCTGTTTTTATGTAAACTTTCCTTTAATAGTCAAATGGTTGAGTAATTTTTTAATGTTGAAATTTATAATGATTTTAGCAAATTATTATTGTTGTTAAAATAGTTAGATGAGTTATTTTATAAATAATGGTATAAGGACATTGAAGAGAGAAGCATAAAATTTCCTTTATTAAAAACACTCCAGATCCATTTCAGGTAGCTTTAGAGCCAAAGGTTTTAAGATGTAGAAAATTAAAGTATTGTGAACCAAATGTAAATTGAATGTCAAAATGTTTTTAATATCTATTTTAGCCTTCTCATGTAGACAAGATAAGCAGGATTGAAGTGAAGAAATGGTTAACAGAGTTAACTAAAGCAAAAAAGGATCTGAAAAGTATGTAACATACCATAGTTGAGCTTTATGTCCTAAAAAAATCAAATTTTGTTTTCACAAAATCAATGTGCTAAATTAGTAAATTTAAATGAAAAAAAAGTTGTTAAAAAAGATTATGCAATATATGCCAGAAAGACACAATCCACATCTTTTCTGGGTTGTGCACTGCATAATTTCTTGTTAAGCTGTTGCCTTAGTTCACTAGATTTCCGTGTGAAACAAAACAAGTTCTTAAAAAAAAATAGTTTCTCTCCTATCAAAGATTTCGGTGGGAAACAAAACAAGTTCTTAAAAAAAGATAGTTTCTCTCCTATCAAAAAGATTGTTGACAAAATAAAAAATTAACAATTGTAAATGCCTAAATCACAGCGTACGAAGCACAGTTTTTAGTGAAGTACTTAAAAATTTTTAATATACCAGTATTATTCATTGAAAGTTTTCCATCCAGATGTTTTTATGGGCTGTTTATACCATTGTCTTTTCAGAACTGAAAGAGGAAGCTGAGATGGGTAGTAGAAGTCGACATGGTAGTGGTGCCTCCTCTAGTAACGAGAGGATGGACCCTCCAGATCTGCCCCCTTCGATGGATGATACTCTACAGTTGATACTCAGAAAGTTAAAGGAGAAAAGGCGGGAAAATCAGAGACCTGAGGACATTGAGGTAAGGCCATTACTATGTTAACTAATTTACATTTAACAAAAATAAAACTGTTAACATCTTTTAGAACACAAGAAATATTGTTTGGTAAGTTGTGAAATGATAACCTTTTAGTCATATATTACAAAAGTCATATACATTTCCTATTTTAATATTCAAAAACATTTTGATATCGTATGTTTCTCCTGTTAAACATTTGAAAATCTGTAGACAACTGGTACAAATTATAAAGGAAATTACAGGTAAACTTCAGTTGGTTCAGCAAAGAATATTGTTACACCCCTTAATGTAAATAGTATTTAATCCCAAATTTTCCTTGTGTACAAAATTAAAAGATTTCAATGACAGTGTTACAAGTTGGATGTTGAAGGAGACAGATTTGTGCAGCCTGTACTGGAATAGTTAAAAAAAATGAGAAGTCTAGTTTTTACACTTTTGTTGCGATGCAGTTTGTTTGATATTTACTACAGATCTTTCATTGACTATAAGAATAGAAAGCTTTTAATTTGTATTTTGACACAGTATTTATTAGCAGATCTTTATTCATTCATAAGTTATTACAAAAAAGTTGACTAAACTTTGCAGTTAGTTTGATGTGTAGAAATCATTTGGTTACATGTATAATTTTTAGTTGATGAATAGAGATCAGGTTCATGAAGAAAAACTAGCTGTTCAAAAAGCTCTACTTCATTTTGAAAGTATACATGGTCGACCTGTAAGTGTTTCTTGTGTTATTATGGTTTTATCTGGTAAATAAGTCATATTGTGTATAAATTAAAGCTTATTTTTCATTTTATGTTACATGTGTAATGAAGTTTAAAAGCAAATTTAATTAAGTTTTTCTAGTAGCAGTTTTTGTATTTTGAGGTTAATATCCACATGTAAATGTCACATAAGAATTTAAAATTGGAATACAGAAAAAAAGAATTAAAAGTTTCCTTCAGAGAAATTGTTAATATGAAATCTGTTGCCATAGAGATGTTATTTTCTATATATCGACACATAAGATAAATTTGACTATTTTTATCTGTCTTATTTTGACTCTATCTGCTCATATATTGACAGTCAAATTTTATTTTCTATATTAGAAAAGCAAAGAAGATAAGGACCTGATGAGACCACTGTATGACAGATATCGCCAAATTAAACGTCTCATTACCAAACCTATGTCTGTAAGTCTCTTCATTTTTGGGGCTTTATAAAATAGTATAATGTTATATATCAGTTTATGTTGTCTGTATAAAAAAGGATAAATCAATCAATTATTTATTATCTCATTGGAGCAGTGGTTATTTTAACCTTTTTCCCAGAAAATATTAAGTAAATTTGCATTGATATTGTCATTCGACTTCTTCCCACTGCTTGTTTTATAAGTGTGACCTCACAAAAGTGCAATTACATGATTCAATTTTCCATCCAATTACTCAACTGATTTGCCTGTTTGCCATTAATCTCAAAAACATTCTGACGTCACAGCTTATTTTTTTTGTCACATCACTGTTTTACCTAAAAATTCTTTTTCAAGTTGGATTTAAATTTGTATTGTGGGAAAGCAGCATTCGATTTTTAAAGGCTTCTTCAGAGGGTTTATTCATGTGTTATTAGTAGTAATTTAGCATATCCCTAAATAAAATATAGCATATTAGGACTGCTTGTTATTTTTCAGCCTAGAGAAAAGAATGAATTACAGACAGTCCCAGAGGATGGTCCAATAGATCTCCATGATCCTTCAACCTCAAAGTTCTCAGTAAGTTTTACTGATTTCAGACATGATTTTTTTTCTGCTTTTAAAACGAATTCCGATTCCTGAATGGCATCCTTTTGTTACACATAGAGTTCAGCTTCCAGTAACCCATTTCCACTTCATTTCTATGCTGTCAAAATCACGTCTGTGATATATCTTATTAACTCATGATAACCAAACCTGATATTGTACAAGAACATGCTTAAAACAATAAAGCTCTATGTCAGGCATGTTTGTCAGCCATCCTTATAGAGTAGGATTCAATAGTTTGTTACCTTAGTAGTCATCTTCAAAACTTGCCCAGACATGTTCAAACATGTTTGCAGTAACATAATTATCCCCCCGCTAGCGAAAGCGCGGGGATAATGTTTTACTGTTGGTCGTACGTACGT
>JAULBM010237980.1:0-16960 GCA_032357055.1 Geukensia granosissima
TGTAGAGCATCCATGGAAGTTTCCCCATTTCATCCCAATGGGAGAAAAACAAGGCCGCCAGACAAATCTTGTTTCTGTTGGCTGATTCATTAAAAAATCTTCTCTTCTGAAACTTCTTTGCCAAAAGGCAGGTGAGCGATTCAGGCTCAGCCTCATGAGCCTCTAGTTCAATTACTTTCACTGCTTGTTAGACGATAACGATAACTACCTTCAATTATTTAGTAGTTGCCACTTATTTGATATCAAACTTCGTGAACTAAGGTTTTCCTTCTTGAGACTTTAATGGATATTTAATAGTCACTGGATAGGATATTACCAACAATTTCTCTTTTTAGATTTGTAATCTTTTCTTGCATCAGTAATGTGGTTGTGTGATTTATTTATTCCTTCAATGCTTTATTGACCTTACTGGTGTCCAGTATTGCTACTTACGAGACGTTGTCATTATCAATAAGTGGCATTTCTATTTCTGGTTCCGAGTTTGTATGAATCACCACTCCATAAATAAATATAATTAAGAAAATAAGTTGATTAAAACGAAATATACCGTACATTTTATAAAACCATCAAACATTATATGAAACTCGAAAATGACAGATTTGTAATATGCATTCATGTATAAACTGCTAAGAACTTAAGATATTATATATTGGTTTAATTTAACGCAATCTATTGCATTTTTCTGAGTAAGAAATGTAAATTGGGATATCAAAAGCAATAATAAACAAAATGATTTGTGTTATCTTTGAGCGTTTGCCTTATATTTCTCATCTGTTTATAATTTTGAAGATTAAATTAAAATTACTACACATTGATATACTTGAATAAAACTTGGTATGATTTCTTTAGAGAGCAATTCAAAACTTGTAAAAAACAGTCCTTAAAATGGACACATGTCCACACCCAATGGAAAGCCGTAAAAGGCCCAAACAATGTAACACTTACCAATCAAACATAAACATCTTCTGGATGACAGGTTCCTGACTAGGAATATCACAAACACTGTTGGCCGAGGTTACACATGTTTATGAGTACTCAACCATTCCCCTAACCGGGGACAGTGGGTTGACAAAACGATATAACAATAAAATATAAAAACAACAAAACTGCAACTGCATAAAACTTACTTTTTGAGTCTATACAAAGCATGGAGACAATAACGAATCTCGAAAAAGAACTCGTTGTTTCTGAGAGTAAAAGTGTATTATTCCGTTTTTTGCAACCATACTTTCAAATAATGTCCATATATTTGTGATAGAATTTGGTAATTGTTTTAACTAATTTTTGGTAACACTCTTCTTGATTTAATAGTTGGTTGATATTACGTTTATTAAAATCTTGACCAGTGCTGCATACATGGGAAAACTTTTTTAAACATGGAAACCTTGAAACATTAAAATCCAGAATAGCACAACTGCTGCTGTCCTGGTTAGTGGTATACAAAGTAAGTTCTTTGGGGTAAGTTGTAGCAACGTATTTGAAGAAGTCCAGGTTATAATTGCAAATATATATTCAAGATTGCGTTATTATTATTAAATTTATCTATTAAAGCAGATTTAGAAGGATCTTTGTGGTGTTTTGTCATAAACTTTGATCCAGATAAGTAAAGGAATAAGTCTGCAATTAACGTGGGAACATCTAATGAGAGGTTACTCCTTGAAAACTAAATAGAAAAAGATTGTGTACACCTATGAGAGAAAACTGGTTAATAGATGATGACAAAATGTTTTATACTCTGTTGACAAATTGTCTTTAAAAATATACCAAGAGGTTTATTTATATATGAAATATAAATTACATAAGATATTAAAATTATATTATGTTTTGTACCCATTTATTGAATATGTACGATACATTTTATTTTAAATGTGAATGCATCGTGTCCATCTATCAATCAAGTATCTCTTCCGCTCACTTTATTGTGTAACTGTATTCTTAAATATCGACCCTTGTGGACCCTTAATTAGAATAATAAAGAATTTTAATTTTATTTTAAATGTAAACTGCCTTTTAGTTGCAACTTCTATAAAAGGTAGAGTGGAAAGTCTATAAAAAAAAATTAAACCAAATCATGTACATTTCAATGAAGAAAGGACAATTAAAATATTGTTCAATTTTTAAATTCATCTTTATATAAATCATTGTAAGTGTAAAAATAAATTACTTTCCTATTTACGACAAAAATACGAGAAATAAATTGTAACTACTGCTACACATGTATGTTTGTACGGCATGGTTGATGATGTAATTCAGGTGTTGGTCACATCGATCTTCATTCTTAGATAGCCGGGTATGTGTAAAATCTTGGCATTTGGACAAGTCTTTCATTTTTAGAAATTCATGAACTTACGGGGTCACTTATGAGGACTGGGATAATCCGTTTACTGAAATTATTTGCCTTTTTAACCATACGGGTAAGAAAAAGGCGTCGATCGGGGATTTTTTCAAAAGTCCATGCCTTAAAATTATTTGAAAAATAGTATGGCTCGATATTTGCCTCTTTTGAAAAAGACAAGAAAAAAAAAACTTTTGCAACCCACCCACTGAGTCGAAATGGTTCCTTAATGGAGTCGCATATTTGTCATAGTCCTAACATTAACTCGTGCTACAAATAAAAGTTTAAATTGATAACAGGTGCAGGATATGACAGAAATGACCAAACAGTAGGAAATCGACCAAACAATTGAAGACAAAATGCTATTTCCTGAGTCAAATGTGGTCAACATAAACCTTAAATGTTCTCTGGTGCATAATGCCACAAAACTGTTGTGTAATTCATTTGGATGTAGAAACGGTAGACCAAAAACTTGGACAGCTACTTTCCAATATCGATGTTTAGTGGTCGTAAACGTCTTTTTTTTAAACAGGAGCATTTTCTTGAGTAGTTTTTATTTTGATACTGACGACCGGTTCAAAAAATATAAAAGGATTTTCTGAATAAATTTAAATTAAGAAGTAAATATACTGGGTAAACGAGTTTGTATCGAACAACAAGATCATGGATGTTTTATTGGAACAAACCTTTATTTTCAGTGTTAACGGGTGTCGCACAGTTATTTTGTACAAAATAGCGTTGTACATTCCTTAATTGAACAGGCTTCAATATATTCCTCATACGTTCTATGAGTTTAATATGTAATAAATGACTGATTGATTGAATGTTGTTTAACGTCCAGTATCAAACATTTCATGCATATTCAAGAGTGACGATGAACGAAATCTGACTTGTACTAGAGCGACACGATGGACCGTACTTTTTACGTTCTGGCTCACGAAAGCAACAGTCCACAGGAAGATAGCCACATACTTAGACATACTATTCTGACTCTCGGCCGACCAGTCTTTTTCTTCATCTCCTAAACATTGAATGGTTACAGAAGAAGCAGCAAATACCAATTTTATGGTCATTGGTTTTTTCAGGCTTGTGTTTGAATCGACAACCATCCACAATCGAGGCGAGCACGGTAACCTTTACACCACCGAGGCGGTCTATGACAATGAAAAATTACACCATCGAGGCGTAACGTGAAAAATTAAAAACATGTCGTAAATGCTAATGAGACCGCACCATATTTCATCTTCTCTATTAAAGCTACATGTATTTAAAACAGCTAAGTCATTTAACAAATTCTTGATGTGCCCTGTGTTATTTTTAACATTGTGTTAGATTTTATTTGTATTACTGTCGGGCAAATTATGACAGATTTTGTTAGAATTCTTTGCCCGTGTATATCGAATTTTTTGACATTACCCGGCATTTGTGTGCTTCAACACACAGATGTAGTGTCGTCTACATCTGGCAAAGAATTCCGCTCAACCCGGTGTTGGGGGCCGTCTTGAACTGACCGTGAGTTGTGAGTTTTACTCCGTGTTGAAGGCCTCACTGTAATCAAAGCGCTGTTCCTTTGATTTGAATTTACTTGTATATATATATTATTTTTGTGTCATAAATATTTACACAATATCCCCTTTTCTTTTTCATAAAGCAGATATCCAAAGTTAAAAACTAGAAGTATTTTTTAACAAATCAACCCTCTTTTATATTCTCATCCGCCGAGTCGGAATTTGCTGTGCGTCTGGGTTCAAGCTCAAGAATGATTTGATAATGCATGCAAACCACTGCGTTCTACACGGAGATCGACAGCATCATAATCCGGAGGCGTATGCGCCATCAACAACGATATTTTGTCCAGACTATAAGATAAAACAACTTGAGAAACCTCAAAAGAGACTTAAATTTAAGTTAACTGATTTTCTTGCCCTTTGGTTTGTTGACATACCAGTTGATAATTTTCTCATTTTATTTTATTTAGGATGGCGAATATTAAAAATATAAACCGAATTTGTCTAAAATAATGTAACACTTCGAAAATGAACAAATCGCGTCGTTAGTTAATACTGAAAATGAACATTTTATCAAACAACAAGACAATCTTATAACAAGATGTTACTGACCTGCGATAGATAAGATATTTTTTATTAGACACGAGCTAGTATAAGCGACGCAATCGTTTATGTTTATTTTTTGCGCAACTTGAAAGATAATCCTGCCGATAGTTTATATTTATTAACAAGCAGAAAAATAGTTTGTTTACTAAAGATAAAAACAATAATTATTTTTTGAACAATTTATTTGATGCAAAAAGAAATTATAAATGCAACCGGATAATTTGCATAAAGAAGGTACCGGTTCATGAACATCTGTGAAAACAGGTTTCAACGATTACATCTATTCTCGTCGAAAATGTTGGAACACAAGAAATATGGACCTGACCGAATTAGCTCACGCTTCTCCACCGTGGAGACCTACAAGGCTCCACCGACCCTCCAATCTCCACAAACACTCCACACAATCTCCAAGTCAGCTCCAAGCCTGGCACGCCACAGGCACTCCATCGCGACCCCACGGTGTACAGTAGAGTTCAGTGGAGATTTCAATTCTTCACTCCAATCCACCATCATGTTGTCGGGTGGGGAAATTAAAATTCACGCTGCGTGTACTGTACATGTTCTATATTTATTTAACATTGGTTATTTTGTATTTGCATATAATAAAAACGAAAATCCATATAAAAATATTTTATAAATATCATATCTTTAGATTGTTGTCACTACTAATCAATTTAGTAATTCAACCAGATCTACAAATTCCTATATAATAACAAATTGATAATAATAAAATAATAAAAAAAAACATATTGCCTTTATTTTAGGTAGATGTAGAAGCTACGAATGGGTAAAAATTGAAGATACTGGTTTTGCAAATGCCATTCAAAAATATGTACCAATGTAGAATACCCATGAGAGAAATCGAAAGTGCACAAGACAAATTTGAAACAAACTAAAAGATAAAACGTAAACAAAAGCAGCTTAGAACCCCCAAACTCCTTTACAAAACAGGAGTGAGATCATGTTCTCATGATTGGTAAGCATCCCCCGTCTTGCGCGCAACACCCGTTGCGGTTTCCTCAATGTCAAATCGGTGTCAAATCGGGATGTTAAAATCAGGATGACAATTCGTGTCAAATTAGGAAGGAATTCACTAATTCCATTATAAACAGGAGTGGGATAGGTTGTCATAAAGGGTAAGCAACCCTTGTCGTAGGCGCAAAAACTGTCGTGGAATCCTAAATCTCAACTCAAGGTTAACGTCAACCCGAGAAGAGGTCAACTTATTTTTGCATTTACGGTAACAGGTCCATAACTAGTTTTGATGCACTGATAACATATCGATCAACCAATTCGACCATAAAATTTTAGGTGGGAATTTAACCTTGATTGGATGTATTCTTCTTGTAGTTATATATGCGACAACAGCAATGCTCTCTTAAGACAATCCTGATACCTGGAACAGGCACGAGAGCATCGAGTCAACTGCGAAACATAAACTCCGTTGGCTAAGGAAGCTGGAATATTGCAACATAAATATGGGAAGTTTAGAATAAGAAAGTTGAGGTCATCACGTTTGTCGTAAATCTTAGAAACAAGTTTTCCCTCTTCGTCAATTTCGAGGAATAAATCTAGGTATGAAGCAGATTTATTTGAGTGTGCTGTCTCCTTTATTTCTAGTTTGCTGGGATATATTTGGTCGAGATATTCACTGAACATAGGATAATTCAAGTGCAAAACATCATCGATATAGAGAAAAGTGAAATTAAACGATCTAGCCAATATCTTGTATTGATTATTCTTATTATAAGGACGATTTACATGCAATAGATTTTCACTTGAATGCATATTTTGACGTGTGTAAATTTACACCCGCATGTTAAAGCACATTTTCAAAGCGTTAACAGGAGTTGTATGTGTCTATTATATTTTTAAAGAATTTATTATTTTCTTAGTCTTTATTCGTACAACATGGTAATTTTTTTGGCTTATTACATAAGGTAGCGTCTTATTTTACCCTTTTATCTATGTACTAGGATTACCATTGTATTATGGTCACAGGAACCTTCACAAACTTGGTTCGGAGATGTTTATAGAGCAGCAATAGTTTGAGAACTTTAGAATGGTTCCTCGACCATTCAAACATATCTGTAGGGAGATGGAGCCTTTTAAACCTGATGAAAAATGGACTAAAACCCAATAGATGTGAAAAAAATTGCACTTTTTTTTGTTTGGCAAAAAATGGTAGCCACATTCCAATGAAAACACCAAAACATTCACTTTGCGAAAAATTAACAAGAAGGGCTGGTATTCTTTTATATTATAGGATGTACAGTAATTGATATTCCGTATTTGCTAACTTTGCAAATTTTCATCTTTAAGGGAGTAATGAGTATCATGTCCCAAAGTGGACGTAAAATATATTTTTCTATAAAAAGGAAAATATCATCCCAGTGACCTCATCAGCTGATCATGGATCCTCAAACCGTAATTGGACAGAGGAAGTCCGACTGTCGCACAAGCAAGACTTAGTAGGGCGAGAATGCCAATTTAAATTTGTGAATATGTCCCTGTTGTTAATTGTACATCTTTGGAAACTATAAAGTGCCCCTTACTTATCCAAGCGGTTTAAGAGAAGATTAACAAATCAAAAACAAGACCTGCTATTTAGGGCAATGCTTTTTCTGATCGCAACGAAATGAGACAATTGTGTATCTTGTTTTACAGGAACTACTATTTCTGTGAGACACCGAATCATTTCCTTCAAAGAATATGATTTTTATTTTAATAATATCAACCAGTCGACTGTTTGCTTTACCATTCATGATAAAATTGGAAATCATTAAGGAGAACCTCACAGTGTATTCATGCATCAATATTGATGAATATGCCCTTAGTAGTTTGTCTACGCCTCGGCGTAAATAAATCTCAAGGAAATCATAAAGGTGTGAAGGATTTTGTTTAAAAACAGCACCGTTACCCTAATTTTGGTCTCGATGTACTGGGGGTTGTATCCAATTAAACAAGTTATCCCCTTGTTTTATATGCCTATTTCAAATCGTGATTCGAGGTTTTAGCTTGGTATCATATTGGTTTTTCTTCGTAAATATTGTTGCCTTTAAGCAGAATTTTGTTTGATTTAATGTATACATGTATATTTGTTAACAAAAGGCGGCGGGGCAATCAAAGCTCCTGATAACAATATCGGAAAGATCAAGAATAAAAATGACAGTGAATATTGGACAAAGTCAATATACATGCACGAAATACATACCATGTAAATTTAATAATGTGCAAATATACATTTACACCTGCCACTTTTGTCGTGCAAATTCACACCTGGAATATCTTTACGCAAGTATGTGTTTGTGTTTACATGCAGTATTTGCACACCGATGTGTATTTGTCTACTTATGTATAAATACACACGTATGCAAAGATGTGCAACTAAATGGTACTTTAAAAGTTTGTTTTTCAAACAGCTTGAAACAAATTTCGTCCCTGGACCATGATGGTTTAAGAGTTTTGTAAGTCAAAGTGCCTTGTATTCACGATAATCGGAAACATGCAAGTAGTTACCGTCTTCTAACAAATTTGCACAGTAAAGAGGTTTTTGTCAATGATTGTTTTGACTGTCTGTGTATTAGTATTCTTAGTTTGCATTGTTCATAGTTGTATGATTGTTCATAGTTTTATATTTAAAAGACAGAATGTGGAATTTATACCAGAAAAAAACCAATCTACATCTTTTCTGGATTGTGTACTGCATACGTTCTCATTAAAATGTTTCCTTTAGTTCACTCTATTTCTATACGTACGAAACAAGTTCTACTGTTAATTGTTGAAGACATCACCTTGATTTATACAACATAAAAGAACTAAAAATATATCATAAAAGAACTAAAACATATCAAAAAGTCCTGATCAGGCCGGCAAATGTATTGTAAGGCTGTATAACGTTGTTCAATTTGTTATAAAGCTAAAAGGCAATTAATATTAGCATACCCCCTTACAACGGGTAAATAAAAAAGTAATTAAAATGATTAATAATGTAAAAATATGTACTGGTTTTGAATTATTCTTGTATTGTTATCTAAGGCTGAGATGCAAGTCAAAAATACTTTTAAAATTTTGAAAGAAATTATTCTACGTTGGTTTGATGGTTTTACTAGAAATAAGGCTGAATGGATAAATTAATTGTATTAGAAACATTTCCTGTAATATTAGTTTTTTGTACATTTGTATTAAACAGTTTTTGCAGACTACTACCAATTTTTTCCTTTAAAAATATAGAAAAATATACATGGGTCGATGAGCACTAAAACTCCTTCAATTTTCAAATACCCTGCTCTATTGAAGGACTTGTCCGTCATCCATTTAAAAATTCGTTGTTGTTCCAGCCGATCTTTAATAGCATTGTATTCGTTTATAAAGAACACTACCTTGATGCTTGATAAAATAGCTTGGCATCTATGACACATCTGCTTACTCGTCATGCACAATTGACACTTTTTAAAAAAAAGATCCTCGTTACCGCCAGGTCAGTTCTGTGTTTATTTGGTATCGACACCAAAGAAGACGAATCGGATCTGACTTCTTTATACCAAAACTTAACAAGTTTCCGTATAAAATGATATGTAGCGTTCATCTAGATGCTCCACCTAGCATCTTTCAACCCTACTGTCGACAGTGCTGTGATAAAACGTACTCCTCAAATGTGGATATTAAAAAAATCGAAAGATCTGCATCAAGACCTAAATTTCGATTCTTTAAAATTTTTTACAAGTATTCAAACGTTTGTCTTATCAACCCTTTATCGAATGTTTATACCACGATTCCACATTAACCACTTAAAGACCCTCTTTGGAAATTGATACAATGTACATCAGTGTTCTGTTAAACAAAATGGAGATCCAAGATATTAATATCTGGTTTGAGGTATAAACATGCATTCCTATTGGCACACAATGAGCGCCCCTACTAGCCGACTTGGTTTGTACTTGTATAAAGCAAAATTAATTCAGGGACTCCTGCGGATTGACGTCAACCTAGATTAGATTTTAAGGATTCAACGACGGGTGTTCGCGCGAGACAGGGGATGCTTACCTTTCTGGAAATTGGACTTGTCACTGTTGACCGGTGCGAAATATCTATTTCACAGATGACAATGGATATGTTCCGACTGTCATGAATACAAATCCGTTCCTTTACCGGTTATGACTAACATTGATTGTGATTATACAAAGGCTTTGCCTACTGAGTAGCACGACCGGTGCCACTAGTGGAGCAGAAGTTGCTAATCCTTCCGGAGAACCTGAACTCACCCTGGTTTTTGTAGGGTTCGTGTTACTCCAGCTTTATTTTTCATTGTAATGTTGTATGTTCTATGTTTTTCTTTCGTTTCATTTTGTTGGCCATGGTCTTGTCAGTCTTCCGACTTACGATTTCTGTCTGCCCCTTAAGTATCTTCGAATTCCTTTTGGACTATGGACATTTGATCTCTCATATGTGTTCTCTACACTGAACTTTTAATCGTCGACAGTTTCGTAAAGCATAAATGACCGATTCCATAAACAAAAGTTTAAAGCGTGCGTAAATGCATTGATATTCAAAATAATACTCGATATCTGGAAGGATACTAATTTTCATTTAATAATACAGTTAGGTCATTTGTCAGGTATAATGAAACATCCAAAATTATCAAATTTCATCATTTTTCTTTGGACCTTAAGCCCTCTGAAAACAACTCTCTCCCGATTTTTTTTCTATTTTTCTATATTTTATTATATTTTTTCCTAATTGTAATTATTAATATTATTATTTATATTTTTTATAATTTCAGAATCAAGCTAAACGTACGTAAGAGGCTGCAGCAGATAAAAAGACAATTTCTGTGACATTTATATCCATTGTAATTCTGAATAAAAAGTAGTAGATATAAGAATGATTTCTCATAAGTTCGTAAAAAGAGTGCTAAAATATAAAAATATTTTTATGAAAAAAAAGATGGAATATGTGCCACAAAGACACAGTCTACATTTTTGCATTTTGCACTGCATAAATTCTCGTTAAGTTGTTGCCTTAGTTCATTATTTTTATTTCTGTGCGAAAACTGTTGTAGTTTATGGCATCTTCTTTAAATTACTTAAATATAAAAACACCCCGTTTGTTGACTGAAGGTCAATTATAACACAGTACGTGCATTTAAGGTAAACTCAGTTATTTCGTGAAGGTTAACTTTAGCGCACATTAACTTCAATGGTGTATTGCTGGTAACCATGCAACTACATTAAAATTGTGTCCATAACGGACGATAATTATAAAGTCATGTTAGCACTTCCATTTTCATCAAATGCAACTAAAGAACATTTTTAAGTCAAAGTGTTATTTTTAACGAAAACAAGGAAATAAAAAAGCTTAAGGTCAAATTCTTTTAAATAAATGTGTAGGTACATATACAGTAAGTGTATGTAAATACAAAAATGTCATACAATGCATATAAATTTTGGAAAAAGCATCAAATGAATGTTTACAGGTTATATGTTTGTACTATTAATATATAAAGATCATTTGCATTCTGATGTTTCCTCATATGACGCATTGCCCTATTATAAACGGTTCGTAGTAATAGGATTCTTAGCGTCGTCGTCGTAGCATCATTTCAGTCCGTTTCAAGGAGTAATGGTAACCTTTCCAAGCATGCCATTCAATGCCGTCGGCAAACGTAATGTGTGAACCATTTAAATAAAGACCGTTCAAATTTACTTTGTGACAGTTTGTATACCACCATCCTCCTTTATACAATGCCGGACAGTTACTGGAATAGTCACGATCTTTTGCAGAAAATTGATATCCATTGTGAATGATAAGATCATCTCCTACAACAAAAGCAGATTTTTTAAGTAAATCACCATATGATTTTATGCTAAACTAATTTTGCTGCCAATGGCCATATGATCTTTGTCATCATTTTGCGTCCCGTTGTCCTTGGCGTTATCGGAGTGTCGGCGTTGTTAAACGGATAATTTTTTTTCACTGTAATCACTAAACAGATTTGATGCAAATCTGGCAGAAATGTTCACAGGTGGTACTTGAATAGAATATTGAATTCAGTGGCAATCATAAAATTTGAATGGCTGCCAAATGAAACGAAGTATTCTGATTAGTTGAAAAATGTTGTTGTAAAAAACCTCTAAGCTCATTTGATAATCTGCTTATTTATCTTTGCAAGAATGATTTTAAGGCAATTCTGTAGTAAACTTGTCAATGACATTTCTTGGTTTAACATTGGACCTTATAGGAATTTCATGTTTTGACTTTCAGAAAGCGTACAGGCTGTACATTGTTATCAGAAAATTAAAACCTTTTCTGTTGATACAGATTTTATAAATCGTTTCCTTACACATATTTTAATAAATTTAGCATTGCATCTATCTTGTCTTTCCTCAGGTCAATTGACAATACAGCATTAAATCGTAAGAAAACTGATTGATAAAATCTATTGTTGAAAGGCTTGATGCCTTCTAAAAAGGAATCTCACACTGAGCTTGCTTTTAATAACTGTGAGCATCACAAGTGATATTTAGAAACAGAAGATTTAGCATGATTGTCCATGAGACAGCCATCCAACAAATAACTGTCGAATTTTAACTTCTACATGTCATATTAGGGCCTTCAATAATGAACCAGATTCATATATACCATAATGAAAGCCGTTAAAAGCCCCGAACTACAAATAGTTAAACTATCCATTAATCAGGACAATCGACCTAATCTATGTAAAAATTGTAAATAAATAACAATCAATGACTAAGTAAACAAAGACAACCACTGGACTACAAGTTACTGGCTTTTGACGGGAACAAGTATGTGCCGGGGTAAAAAGGTTGATGAGCGCTCAACCCTCCCCTTACCTAAAACAGTGGTGCGACAAAAAAGCAATAAAAACACACTATAAAAATCGGTTGAAATACAGCGAAAACAAGTAAGACTTATACATGATACGAAAGTATGGACCTTGAAAGAGTACTCGCAGTTGTTGTTTGCTAGTTAAAACTCAAATATAACCGATCCGGGAACTATATCTTTTTTGCATGTAATTTTCTGTAATATATTTTTGTAATTCAGATTACTCTACTCGGATTGTATGAATTTCTGTTTGATTTTTATAGTTCATCTAGATCTGTTACTGGTTTTGTATTTATTTAATTTAAACTAACCTAGTTTAACCACATAACACATGCGATGTCTTTGAGTTGTTAGTTTTGTTATAGGTGCAGGTGCAGTTTTGATAATATTCAGATAAGAACAGTATTATAACACGTACATAACTTTTGAAGGCTTTGTGTGAATTCCCTCTGTTTTACTCGAGTTTGGATTGCCACCTTTTTGGAATTGACCCCATGTATTTTTATTTTCACATTTTCCAGATTAACATTTTATGTTTGTAGTATGATTTAATAGTACGCAAAATATGCCAACAACCATGCCAACAACCATGCACCTGCAAACAAAAGGCCAATAAAGTTTTATTCAACGACGCAAAAGTGGTTTCAGTTTAAACTTGTTACAAAGAGAAAAACCCTACAGTTTCTAGAAATGGAAAATGTTTTTTTTTGTGGAACAAGAAGCTCGTGTTTGAAATTAAATATACTATATATGTCTTATCTAAATGGTAAGCTGGCAAGATCTATGGTACTATAATTCGAAGAGGACAATCCACTACAGTTAACTTTCAAATGACTAAATCGTTCAAGAGAAAAATAAGTAGTTTTTTATAAGTAGTAGAAAGCCGGATTAGTCTATTTAATAAAGTTCTGCGAAAAAGTGCATACTTAGTATGGAAAAATTAAAAATGATATATAATTTAAATGATGTACACCACACCGAAAAGAATTATCTTATATGTAATTGGGTTTGGTTGAGTTCATATTTTAATTTTGAAAGCGACTTAACAGTACTTAGAGATTGATATAAACTATTTAAAAAATGCATAATAGATGGAAGGTCCAAAGACTGCAGTAGTAGACAACAATGCATGTCCTTAACCTTTTTCAGATGATATATAGTTGTGCATTCAGTGGTACGTTGAATTACTTTACAGAGATACCAAGTAGTTTCATCGATTTGAACATTTGAAAACAATTACAGTCTGGTCTGCGTCAACCTTCTTGTCAAATTTCCCCCAAAAGAATTTCCTTATACATGGATTTTTGCTTGTAGGTGAATCAGTTACGATTCGAGTATCATCAGGTTGCAATTTTTCGAGGTTTGTGGCATTACCATCCACATAAGCATATGAAAATAAAGGTTAGAGATAAGCTAAAAACATAATACATAATCTCTAGATACAGACTTCTATTTTAGTTTGCATATGATATTTAAATACCTAGATAAACTTATAAACTGACCTGCATTTCCAATATAATCACTCAAAGTTAACTTGTACTTAGAGAGTGGATCACCAACCACAAAGGTCTTGTACCTGGCAAATCTTTTTCCGCCTTCGAAATCTTCCAATGTTACCAGCAATTCGTATTCATCCCTCGACGAAATTTCATGAATTTTAGTATTTCCTGCAATAATGTTAAGTTCTAAAGATCAACGTTCTGACTGTTTTACTTTTATCAAGAAAATTAGAGATAAAGGTGTATATGGAATCATGAGTGTTTTTGTAGCAATAAATAAATAGATGAAAATAGGTTTCTGTATAGAAAAGGACATTGTATCGCTTGAACTAATCGTTAAGGAACACTTAACCTTGACGTTTATTACTGTGTATGCAGTTTGAAATTTGTTAAAAATTGCATGTTTTCTGGTTCATTATCATTTTGTTAAAAAAGATTGATGATGTTGGTGACAATAGAAATATCCGATATGTGTCAATAAATTGTATTGCCAAAATATAGATACATTTCAATAAACACTTTGATAAAACATTACATTCACAGCACAACAGATCACATTATTCTAGCATGGCTAGAAACATTATATATATATATTTTCTTTACTGCATACCTAGCCAGAATTCACCGTCAATGTTACCAAATCCATATTTATAATCATTCCAATTCCTGAAAAAGTCGACACTTCCATCCATCCTTCGCTGAAACACCTGAAAACATGACAAAAACATGGTTGAGATTACCATGTGTATAATATGGCTTTACCAATAAGACTTCTGTTCAAACAATCACAATATTAGTTTTTTTTCTTATGTTTCAAATAGTTTCTTCTCTGTCTCTCTTTTTGACAGCTTTTAACGTACACATATTTCCTGCTTATATGCCGAAATGTTAGTCGAAGTTATAGTTATTAATGTCATAGTAATTCGGAACATACAACTTGATATACAAATTTCTTCTATGTCTACGATTTTAAGGCTCAATATTCGACATAAAACCAACATCCTCATTTGAAAAATTGATTAAGTTTTTTTTTATATTTTATGTACATACAAAATAAATATAAATCGATACTAACGGCCCAGCCTCCGCCTTGTTGTATCATGTCACAAAACACATCAAATCCACGAGAATTACTAGGAAATATACGATAAACCCCACTCTTGTTTGTTTCAATGTCTTCACAGTCTGTTGGATATTTGCCTTTAAAAAATGTATGTATGTTAATAGAAGAAAATCAGACAAAAAATCTTGATAAGAAAAATGTACTGAACATGACATATATACATATAGAACTAAAAAAACCAAATCTTTTCGCAGTGCGGATCACATCAATAAACGGGGTGATAAATAAACCCAAGTGATCCGTAAGCGGTTCTTGTCTCTTTTAAGATAACCCCCGCTTTCTCCATTTTTTTTATCCGATATTATTTTTTCAGGGTACAGGGGAAGGTTTAATGGTATCACAACTTCAGAGAGGAAGTGAGAGAAAACCAATAGCGGACGGGGCAAATCGAAAGACATCGCAATGTGAACAACTCGAACAACAGTCAATATGACACATATAACATAAATAAAACGAAAAAAAACAGTTTAAATTTCTTTCTTAAATATTTCCTGTCATTCAGGGAACTGCCATACATTTGTTATAATGAATTTATATCACGAAAAAATAAGAATTCCTTATACGTATGACTTCGCCGATATCAGTCCAAAACAGCATAGAAATTAATGCTTTTATTTTGGAAAATATTGCCTTTTGACATAAACACATATCTGGGTAGGGTTATTGCCAAATATACACGTAGAAAAAAGTTAAGCACCCCCTGTTTTTTTTAAGATTCGACTTTCGTGTTAATGTGTTTATCAAATAAAATAATGCAGTATTGAGCACAAAAAACCAAGATTATCACTGTAAAATAAAAACGTTTAATTTACATATTATGACATCAAAATATTGGCAGTTTTCATCCATAAAACTATCTTTAATAATAATTGTCAATGAAAGCATATAAACGTAATTGAATTTTCAAATCACATTACAAAATGTCAATCATGATCCAAACATTGATAATTATCATCAAAAAGTCAATATCGGGTATTCGCACCGTTTGCCTGGATAAAGGCTCCCACCTGCGGAGGATACTGCCAGTTAGACGTCTGCATGGTTTGTTGAAGCGTTATCTGTCGCGGTTCTCGCTGCAAGTAAGCTTCTTACTGTTGTGGAGCAGGCTCCAAAGCCTTTACTAGTCTACCCAATTGGCCCCACAGATGCTTTATAGGTTTGAGTTCGTGCTGGCCAAGATAGAGTGTTGACGAGTTCATTTGCTAAATAAGCACTTACAGCCCTAGAGTGATGAATAAAGGTCTTGACGCAAAAGGTCTTGACGCTAACGTGTTGTTGTTAAAATGAGACACAACTACAAATTTAACCACGTCCCTGATTTACTTTTTGCAAAAAGGTTGCAATTTATTTTTACCAAATACAGCATTTAATCATGCGAGACACAGCCCAATAACATAACTGAGCCCAATAAATGACACTGTTTCGAACTATGTTTCTTGGGGTGAAAGCTGCGTTACGATGCCTTCAAATACGGGTTCGAGAGGGTCAACAATCAGTTACTTTGGTCTGACCACTGTTTTCGTCTCCAGGTTTGCAATTTCCAGTTCTGGATTGCTCTACACCAGGCTGACTTCTCCCTGTGATGACGACCATTAAATGTCGGCGTTTAATGACTCTTCTTGACTTCCGCAGATTTCAAACGATTTCTTACTGTTCTGGCTGACAGATTTCGACCAGGTAACCACTGCCTTTTATGACGGGTGCTTGTTGCAAATGGATTTCCTCTGGCCAATCTACAAAGGCTCCCATTTTCACGTTCGGTTATAAGAGATGGTCGACAAGATCGAGGACGTTCCTTAACATTCTGGGTGACAACATGTTTTCTGACAGAACGGCTGATCACTCTGTAATAATAATATGATCATTTGGTCTGCCATAGGTTGAAATACTTTGTAATATTCGCAATTTATTACCAAATGGAAGTCCATTTTGTAATATTCGCAATTTATTACCAAATGGAAGTCACCCCCGAGGGCGGCCGGGGTATAGAAATAGGCCGTTCGGTTTCTCCGCCTGCAGGTAGAACCCCTGCTAAAGGGGC
>JAULBM010238090.1:0-16960 GCA_032357055.1 Geukensia granosissima
TTGACCTTGCAAATAAACCATTTCACTTTTCTGCAAAATCGTCAAAACTGCAGCAACTTTACTCCCATCAACATAAATATTGAAACAGTATAAAAAAATTTTAAACAACGCACAAACAAGTTTTTAAATGATGTTGAAGGAGTGTAACGTTTCTTTTTTTTGACTAGTATATTAAACATAAAGTGAAATTATATCATAGTGTCCTTGTAATTATGTGCACACATTCAATAACTTTAAAAGTGAGAGAAATGCTCTGGTGGCTACGACATCCCATGTATCAGAATTGATCAAATTTATACTTTGATTAACCTGCTATATTCGGCAATGCAATGGATTAAATGTACATGACAAAGTTTAGAAAAGTTGTATAAATCAATATCTTCTGTTGAAGGTGGTCTGCCAAGAAGTACTTGATATAAACGTTCTTCATCGTAAAAGTATAGTTCTGCGAAGAGATCCAAAACGAAGTTCTCTATGATAATATCCCACTAAATGTCTCGAAACATCTCGGCTCCAGTACAATTACAACACGCATGAACGTATACATCTGTGAATTCCCTGTTACATACTACGCACAATTTGTGAGTATCATCCGGAATATCCGTTATTAATTTCAAAATGAAATAAAAATTTCTGATCTCACCGGACGATCTGGCATATCTCAAATAATTAAATATTTCAACAGAGTTATGAATGTTTTTAAAACGATCAAAATCCGAGTCCGAGCTTATTCGGGATGTCCAATCATTTGACTGTACTAAATCCCAAGCATTATTAACAATATTTTTCCACTGCCCTTTACATGGAAATTTCCCTTCATATAAATAATCCAGCAAGTAATTATGTAGATGGTACTTGAATAATATACCAAAAATGTATGGAATAAATCCACAATGAATACGATCATTATCAATCATATACGAGAAAAGTCGAACTAGAAAGATTCTGTTTGTAATAAAGCTGTCGTCGAGGGTACAGAGTTTTTGTAAGAAGTGCAGTTTCCTTTTCTCGATAACGGAAATGAGGGGGTGTAATCCAACTAAACTCTGACACATATCTGACCTAGTACTAGTCTTTAGATTCAGTATATGTTTTACTATGAAATGTTGAAATCGGTTTAATGTAGCCATATATGCAGTCTTTAGATTTGACCACATCTCACAACCGTACAATACTGAAGGTAAAACAATAGACTTGAACATACGGACAAGGACACAAGGATTTGTCGACTTACATTTAATGTTATTTAATGCAAAATAAGCATTTTGTCCTTTTCTGCACATATTTGAGGTTCGTTTAGCTGATCTGAATTTAGAATTCATCTCAATGCATCATTCACTAGAATAGACGCACTGTCAATCGACCATTGAAACTGAGTTTTAAGCTCACGAGGGTTCATTGAGAACTAAACAACAGACGATTTAAACGCATTAAACTGGAATCGCCGTTTGTGTGCATACTCAATGCATATATCTAACATGCGTTGTAGGCCACATGGAGTAGTAATAATATGAGATGTCGCCAGCCAAGGCAGGACTGCAATTCGTTATGAAAAGTACAGGAAAATATTACAATTTCCTATTTCACATAACAACTCATTTTATATAAATCAAGTATAAAAGACCAGTTAGTACACCACCTTGGCTAACCCCCTATAAAACGGGGATAAATTGAGATTGTCGCTGAATACCTATAATAGCACTCATTATGTTAGCATGCATACCATTACTTAAAGACCATATCTTCCCTTTTTCCCTTTAACACCTAATATGAAAAATTTATACATTAAGCATATTCTTCAGAGAGTATCAAAGGCCTGTTTACTATCAAGAAAGGCGACAAATGTTCTATTACCCATCTCTAAATTGTGATATATGGCTTCGTGTAAGTTAAACGAGGCGGTTAAACAACTAAGGTATTTCTGGAATCCTTGTTGCTGGGGACTAAGAAAGGATTTTTTTTTCTAATATGTTCAATAATAACCTGTTCTTTATTTCGCTTTCAAATAATTTTAATGTACAAGACAGTAAGCTAACCGGTTTGTAACTTTCCGGAGAAGTTATTATTGCCTCCTTTGAAAATGTGCACGAGAAGGCCGAGTTTCCAATTATCTGGAATGCGTCCGTTACGAACAATCGAGTTAAACAGTGCACATAAGACAGGAACGACTGCTGGAACTCCATATCGAAAATGTTCGTTCTGTATATTGTCATAACCGGCCGCCTTCCTGAATTTCAACTGATTAACTAAATCACTAATTTCTCCGACAGGTAGGTATCCATTGTTATCACGGCATGTCTTAAGTATGTCTTTGTACACAGATTTATCTCGACTTTGAATGATTGCCTTTTGACTTATATACCTCACAAAAATATTCTGCAAAGCAATACGCTGCACCACTTGGCGAATTATATACATCTCCAGTATGAATAATTTCTGGATATATTTTAAATTGTTTCTTCTGGAAACCTTTAACTAACTTCTAAAATAATCGAATGTCTATTTTAGTAGTTTCATTTACATCTTCAAAACAGCTTTGCATATACTGTTCGTAAGCTACATTTTGACAGTGTCGAAATTCTGCTTTTGCCCTTTTATAATTTTTATACGATTCAAAATGCATTCCGCGAGGGCGCCCATTTGCTACCCAAATGTTAGGAAAAAACCTCTCTTTCTTTTGTGCACTTTTTACCTCGTCTGTCAAGTATGGTTTTGTATAAGGATTGAAACCACAAGAAGGAGTCGATTTGTTTGTGACGGAATGCATGATATCTACGAACTTATCATATATGGTGTAAATGTCAATGTCGGATTTGTCCATTCCGAAAAGCAGTTGATTTGAAGGGTCTATCAATTATAGATGATAATTTTCTTACTGCTTGTTCTTTATTCTGTGCCAAGCAGGTTACTTTGCAAATGAATTCAATACACAATGAGGATTCGAGTTAATGTTAATCTCAACAAGTACTGGTAAATGATCCGAAGAACTGCTAATTGTCCCTTCATCAAGGATTTCGTAATACCTTAGTTTACTATTTAATGCAGAGTCTAGTAAAATATAATCTAACATCGATTGTTTTGTAACAAATGTGTAATTAGGACCAGTATACTTGATGTTGCCCCCAGAGTACAATAAATTATGCCTCTGTACAAAACTTTGCAGTTCTTTAGATTTGCTTTAAATTTGACATATTGATATCTTTCGGTAAACAGCTAGCATTAAAGTCACCAGCGATCACTACATTGCCGTACTTACTATAAAACTGGTATAAAGAGTCAAGAGCATTTATTTCTAATTGATAGTTTTCAGTAGAATCATCAGAGTGTAGATATACACCAAAAATAAACAATGACCCATATGATTGATTTTTTAACCCGATGCCGACAATTCTATTAGAAAAAGTTTCATATATATCATTAACAGAAAATTGCATATATTGCTTTTTATACAAAATTGCTATACCACCTTTACCATGATATGTCCTGTAATGTAAAGGTAACTCGTCAGCTTTACATATACAATTACAGTCATTTTCTATCGATCATAAAAATGTAAGGATTCACGTTTTAACTTATGTTCATATATAATACACACATCGCACCCAGTAGTTCTTAGAAGATTACTTAAACATACAGTGCTTGACATTATACCCCTGACATTATATTTACACTTCCAATCAAAACATTATAAATGAACAAAAATAACAACGCCATATTAAGTTTATTAGGACTACTATTTATCATGTTCATTCGTTTACCACTTACCATTCCGGAGTACCTGAACTGTAGGGTTCGTGTTACACCCGCTTTTTAGTTTTCAGTGAAGTGTTGTGTGTTCTATGTTTGTCTTTCGTTTCATTTTGCCATGGTCTTGTCTGTCTTCCGGCTTGACGATTTCTGTCTGCCCCTTTGGTATCTTCGAATTCCTTTTACCAACCATTGTGTTAATCATCACCAGATTCGTCTGAATAACCTATTACTGTGCCAAGTCCTACAACTGACACAAGGTGGCCAAAAATTCTTAGCCTCTACAAGACTAGCGCAATCCTCGGCAAGTTAATTTTTGCAGAAATGAAGCAAGACCTACTAGTATTATTGCGCTGCTGAAAAAGTCTGAGGAACGTTACCTGAACTTTTCTCTTTTCCAAGAATGACATGATTCCGGTATGGGTGGACTTGGAATCAATTCCGGACAAATAATATCTTGCTGGTTTTTTCCTGTTTACACCAATAAATACACTATCATCCGACTGGCTCGCTTCTTCGCTTTTCTCCGTAGAACATTGCACAATTACCGAAATTTTATATGTAATTTGATCGTTAACTTTGACCGTTTCACCGTAGTTGTCAATACCGCGTGATTGATTTATCACTACTACTACTCTTCTAGAGTCCGTTATCGCCACGGGTGAATGCTTACGTGTGTTTGATACACTTTCAGACGTAGTTGTATTCACGGTCAATGCTATCGGGGCCTTGTGCGGGGAAACGTTCTCGGCGTAGGTTTGTTGACATGACATTTTCACTTCTGTCATGCTTTTCTATAATTTCGTAACTACTTTATTTATTACATTGCAAGTCAATTTTGCACAAAGAATTTACTGCACTAAATTCCTGGGAAAATAAAATAAAAGGTGCATTAAGTACATTTATTAATAAAGAATCTGTGAAAGTTTGTTTAATTTTTATTTGAGGAGTAGCAGATTAGAAATGGTACCACCAATTTTCACTGTATCTTACCATTCAAATTTGCAGCAAAATTTAAAATATTGGTTATTTTGAAAAATAAAACAGAAGTTGCAAAACTACATCTCATAATAAAGAATCTTTGAAAGTTTGGTTTAAATCAGTTAGGTGGTTTTAAAGAGAAGTATTGGATTAGAAAGTGTACGGTTACATGTGAAGTAAGGAAGAACAATTTACTGTACATCCGATTTCAAAAATATCTCTATTATTTTTCATTTTTATATATCAAATTATGTGTGTGAAGTTAATAAATATATATACAACACAAAAATGTTACACATTGTCAGCACTATACATCAATGATAAAAATTTTGATTACAATGTTCAGCTAAGTTTCAACAGGGAGAGAATGCGTCAGCGTTGTGGTATACTTGGATTTGTCCTTGTTGAAGTTTGTTTTTCAGCTGAGATTATCTGTTGTGGATGATCGGGTACAAAATGTACTCAAGTTTTCTGGTCTTGCCCCCCTGCAGCATACTATATTGACAGTCAGATCTCAGTCGAAACCTTGTGTGTTTTGCAGTTTCTGAATAATCAAATATAAGTTTGGTTGAGCCTTGTTGAGTTGGTTGTTGAGTTTGTGATCTCATTCTTCAAGGTGATTTGTGAACCTGGTAGACTTGCATTAAGTCCTTCTATTTAATCTAAGACTGATGTGCAAGCGACTGATAGCAAGTTAATGATCCTGTGTCCCTAGGTCGAATAGGTGTTCCAGCGGTCTGGTTCACTGTCAACCTACTGTTCTGTCGGATAGTCATTGATGATGGTCACTTTTGCGTCGTCTGTTTAGTATTCGTCTAGTGCATAGAGCCATAGGTCTTCCACTTGGTCATTTGTGTAACAAAAACTTAGATTTGTTATGTGGATTATCACACAGAATCATTAGAAATAATTGAAGGTGGTCATTTTTCATAATGAGTAGTTTGGTTCAATTCATCATTTTATAATAAATTAGTTATCTGATTGACAATAACAACGTAATAAAATAAATAATTTTAAAATAATTCTGTTAAATTTCATTAATTTAATTGGGAATAGGTAATTTTCAAAAGTTGGATAAATGGGAAGACACCATAAATATAGATAGTGCCTGAGGTAATTATGGTACAAGATATAAACTGAAAGTAAGTTGTCCTGGAATATCATATAGATGTATGGCATTCATTCTTCCGTTGGAATAAGAAAAAGGACGATGAAAATCAGCTGTCACATGGTAAGGTTTGTTTGATTGTCTAACATTGCAAGTAATTCATATAAATATCTATTCCATTGTCTGTTAGAAACAACATGGTCTGTGCAAAGAGGAAATTGAAAAAAATTACCAAAAACCTGGATATGAAAACACCAACATCTGTGCGAATTTGGAAAAATATTTATTTCATCAGTGGATCATATAGCATAGGTTTTCGTATAAAAACACAGGTTTTTCTGGTCTAGTTTTGACGCAATTTTATTGTTAATATACGGGAACCCATTACGACCATTTACTTTTTAAATTTTGTTTTCAAATGATAAAATTTCAAGACATTCTATTGAATAGTCACTATGTGTTCATTATTTTATAAACGCAAGCAAGTTCTTTGAAATGTTAGTTTATACCAGAGACATATAATTGTATTATATGTCTCTGTTTATACTAAAAACAATTTTAACGTATTGCACCGAGTAGTTGTCCGTACTGCTGTATTTAGTTGCTTATTTCGACTTGATTGTATTTGATTACTTTTTTCATTGTTTCCAATGCTTTTAATGAGAAGGTTTTCCTTGATGTGTGCATATAACATATCAAAATTCCCATACCTATACAACATTTGTAAACTTTAGTTTAGAAATATCAAGAAAACATCGTCAATTTTTAACATGACATGACTTGAATTTTTTAATATTTTGAATGTTCAACAAAGTGTCTAGATGTTTATGTTACATCATCAGATTTTGGTACATTTTGAAATTTCTATTTATATATCTAGAAATTTAAAAATAAAAATTCGTAAAAACAGACTGTCGCATAATAAATATGAAATATATTTCTTTTATTCACTTTTTGATTTAATATTTCAAATTTTAACTTTAGAACACATCAGAATAAAATCAATTTTTTAACATTGGTGTTCAAAGAATGATTTATGTTGCAGAATACAGATTCATTCATTTTTCAAAACTGTAAGATTTTTAGCTCACCCGGTCAAAGGCCTCATGAGCTTTTGCCGTCACTTAATGTCCGTCGTCCGAAAACTTAAATTTTCATCTTCTGTTCTGAAACCGCTAGGCCAAATTGAACCAAACTTTAAAGCGAACATCAATGAAAGTTCCTGTACAAAATTTCCTCGCTCGTCCAGATCGCACAAAGTATGGCCGCCATGGACGATTATTGTTTCTAATTGGCTAATACATTAAAAATACCCTCTGAAACCGCTTGGCAAAATGGATTTATATTTGATGTTGAACATAATAGCAGGCCTTTAACAAAGTTTCCTCGTTTCATCCCGTTCGGATGACACGCCATGGAAGATTCTTGTTTCTGATTGGCTGATACATTAATCATCTTCTGCTCTGAAACCGCTTAGCCAAAATAAATTCATATGTGATGTGGAACATCTTTGGAAGGTCTTTTACAAAGTTCCTGGTTTCATCCCGGAAGGATAAAAAACATGGCCGCAATGGACGAATATTGTGTCTGATCGGCTGACACATTAAAAAAGTCTTCTTTTAAAGTGCTTCGTCATATTATTTTTTAATATTTCATTTGGAACATGTATGAAAAGTCCTTTACAAGTTTATCCGTTTTTTCCCGATGGAACAAAAAACATGTCAGCAATGGACGATTTTTTTTCTGATTCCTTGATACCAGTCATAAAAATATCCTTGAAACCACTTGACAAAATGGAATAATATATGATAGGAAATGTGTATGAGAGATCCTGAATAAAAGGAAACAAATATCATGGCACTATCGGTCATTTAAGATTTGTTTTTGATTGGTACAATGTCAGATGAGCGATAAAGGCTCAACCTTCTGAGCCTCTAGTTTGAGTTAATGTGCAAATTTAATAAAAACGGTAAAAGAGGATGAAATAAAAGACGAATTTCTTCGAAATAAAATAGAATATTTAATGAAGTATATATTGCCACTGGTATAATATTAAATACATTGCTTAGAAGATTTATTTTTTTAATTTTTGAAAGTAAAAGAGTCCTTTTGAAATGTTTATCTTAAGATTAATTAAATTGTACAAGTGTTGAATTTGGTACATGTATAAATGTGTTGATGTTTTTGATCTTATTTAAAGGCTATCTTATTATTACAAGACGAATTCGCATCCATTAACTAGCCTGATAAAAAACATAATAACAAAATTTTAACTAATTTTTTGCAGATTACCAGGGAAAGTTTTGTCTGTTTGTTGGCCATGTTTGTCCTATTGTTAGTTGTTTCCAATTTATTTAGTTGGATAAATTTAATGAGAACATTAAATATACACAAACTGCAGCACAACCGCATCTTTTTTCTTCATCCTGCAAACAAAAAACAAAAGGTTTATTCATTTACAAATTAGTCGGGCACTACAAATATTTGTAAACCATATTTGAGTTTCCTAAAAGACGATGATTTTTACTTGGCAAGATATTCATCCAGTGCAGGGAATATATCAATATTCATTCATAATCCTGATCGAGACTACGTGTCCATGAAAATCAGAGAAGATGGTGCCTTCGACGTTCATCTTATTAACAAAATGATTGATGAACTAAAAAATGATCTGGATTTACACTTGATCGATATTGGCACAAATGTTGGACAATTTTGCTTAGCAACAGCGTTACTAGGTAGGCGATGCATTGCCATCGACGCAGTGGAATCAAATATACAACATGTTTGTGCGTCCGCAGATCTGCACAATTTTGAATCCAAGATAACTCTTATCCACAATACCTTGTCCGATCAGAATGATGAAACATTTCCTATTCAGATGAACGACAAAGGTGATTTTAGTGCAATTTTTGTAGATGTAGACAATGTAAGGGATTTAAAAAGACAGTCTAATGCATTTAAGTATAATAATGACATTTCTCTCCGTGTCAATACTGTTAAACTGGACGATATATTAGATTTACCAGAAATTAGTCAATTTGACAAGGTTTTTATAAAGATGGATGTTGAAGGCTTCGAACACCGATTACTTTTAGGCGCTCGTGAATTTTTTGTCCAGAAAGATGTCAGGGGTATAATAATGGAATGGAAATGGCACGTAGGACGTAAATCGTCTAGTATAATTAAGCAAGTGTTAACGGAATTAGGATTTGTCCCCTACGATCTCAATAATAATCTTCTAGAACTGAATAAATCGGACTTCTGGGAACATGATTTGATATGGTATCCATTCAGTCGGCGGTCGGACTTGTTGGACTAAAACAGAGAGACACAACGGATATTTTTAGAGTGTACACATAAAATGACAAATTGGGCCGAAATATCTAGAATTTTTTATTATGTTTATTTCAACTGCACAGATATGCAAAACTGAAAATCATTTCAAAATGCATGAGGATGGTGAGGCAAACAGCAAACAAGAATTTCCTGGTCTCACAAACGAGAATGAAATAGATTTCTTTAATATTAAAAAAAATAGATCTAACGAAGTCGGGTGCTTGTTTTTATTCACAATACAGTGTTTATTCGTCCGATTTTAAACCATGAGATGAATTATTTAATTTGTCCATTTGTGGAAGCGCTAAAACTTGTCAAAGACGAATAACGAATTTCATTAAAATAATGGTCTATCAAAACGAACAAAACCTTACGTATTCATTGAATTTGTTATTTTTGACAGAGTCCGATCTATTGTGGAATAATATTAGAAAAGGAGAGAAAAAAGAAATTATGCTAAGAACGGAACTAAAACATAAATGTACGAGCTGTTTGAATACAGGCAAATGTTAAATGTTACATTTAAGTAAATATTTTTCGAAGAGGCTTATTAATACACCTGGAAACTCTAATAAACAGTTCAGAAACACAGTTAGAACAATTGCTCAGCACCTTCTAAGAAACATTCATGCCATGATTGGTTTCAATCAATTCAGCCATTACCTAGATGTACACTAAGGTGCCAAAAGTATGTCAACTTTTATCAAAATGGCCGACAAATAAAAAGAAAAGCATGCAATTAAAATAAAGATATCTTACCTTATCTGTTGAGTTTTCATATTAATATTTGGTGATATATCCCTTTGATATCAAAACTTTACGGCAGCCTTTTAGGATTGTCCTATATAAACTTTGAAAATATGCAACAGTCAATTTGTTCCAGGCGGCTTGCAGCTGATTTTTTAGGTCTTAGAAAATGTTCCGTTTCACATGATTTTTCAACACCAACCAAACGTTTTCTATTGGATTTAGATCGGGACTCTGTGGTGGCCAGAAAAAAGGTTGAATGTGATTTCTTTGTTTTCAATTTTCAGTATCTCGGGACCTATGACCAGAACAGTTGTCATCCATAAAATAATAGTGGGAATTTGAGAAATGTTTTATGATAACAGGCCACAAATATTCATCTAATGTATTTACATACTTTTGAGAGTTCATATTTCCATCCACGAATGCCAGTAATCCCGCTCCAAAGTACATTAATTGTACCCCAAACAATAAGTTTTAGGCTGCGAGTAGGATCTTGGTTTAGATAGCCTAGGCAATACCCACGCCATTTATCGGTTGTTTTACGCCAAACTTTCACTTTTCCATCTGGTTTTATTACAATGGTCATCTCATCACTGAAAATTACATCTTTCCAATTTCTTTCCACAGTTCAGTGCAATTTTCCACGGCAATATTGAAGACGCTTTTTCTGTTGTTTCGCCACTGTTCTCCTGTAATATCCAAATGTATGCAATCCAATTTAATCGCCCTCCGAGATACTTTTTCTAGAGTGACACTATTAAATTCCGTTCTAATATCATCCCCTCCGAGATACTTTTACTGGAGTGACACTATTAAATTCCGTTCTAATATCATCCAAACTCTTACGGCGACTCTTTTTCACAATTCTTTAAAGGGCGGTTTTCCCGCGATCTGTCAAAAGTCGTGGTCTTCCACTTCGAAGCTTGTTTTCATTGAACGGGAAGTTCGCGATACCTCTTAAAAACTTTAAGATATTGTAGATTTGTGCAATCCAAGAATCTCTGCAACTTTTGACGACTTTATTCCACCCCTGACCATCGATAAGATACTATCTTTTGTCTTCACATTCAAATCTTTTCCTCGGTTCCCCATGTTCATGGTTAATAAGAAATATTACGTAACAAGCGCAATGACGACATTTTGACTTTCTAATATTTATTAATAGATTTAAAGGACATCAAGGGTAAACTTTTTAACCGTGCGTTATTGAATAACGATACCGCAAATGAATTTTCTTACCGGGACGAAGTAAATTGGCGGCAGCCATTATAAAAAGTTGACATACTTTTGGCACCTGAGTGTACAATGTAGATTTCTGTGCGAATTTCCCATAGGGACCCATGTCAAACTATGTTCTCTGCTGACGGCTTTGGTGGCGTCTGATATGAGTGGTTCCGATTTGTACCTAAATTTCGGGTTTATTCGCTAGATTTGGACAAACTAATCAATATTCTACATATTCTTATTGTATTCAAAGACGGAGTCTCTCATCTTGTTTACTTACCTAATTTCCGCTGTCTATTTTTTCCTTTTTTCGTTATTTAACATTTTGCGTGAGGTTTCAATATGTTTATAACTTGTTTTTCATATGACGTCCTTAAATTATGATTTGGAAATGGTTCCTTTTTTTACTTACATCCATCATGTTCCTGAAGACACAATGTTCCACACGTAGATGATATACACCTGTAATCAGGACCATGATGATGGCACTGGACGTCGCTTCGACATCGAACATGAAAGGACCCTGGACAGTCAGACCAGTCCTTATCGTGTTTTCTCATTGGAACGTTCATCGGTCTGGAAAATACTGCAAAAACAGAGTTAAATATGGCAAATGAAACAAGCAATTTTTTCATTGTTACTTCTTTATAATTTTTTCTCAGGGGATCATCTGTGAAACATTTCACAAAAACATGTATACACTATATAATACTATTTAAAAAGAAGTAAATGGTAAGGAAAACATTTAATATGAAGAGGCCACCAATATGTGCACTGAACCATTATAGTTCAAATGACCAAAAAATACATTAATCAGCTAACTTGTATGGTTTTGAAATTCGAGCGATAAAGGGCAGGTTTCTGTTGATCACTGCGAATAACAAAGTTTTACGACTATGTATTTTGGTAATGTTCCCTAAAATGTTTCAAGAACTCTGCATTTTATTTTCATTAAAGAGTTGTTGATCTCGACTCAATATATAAGTTGTGTCTTGGGCAGTTAAACACTTTTTACATTATGTTTTAACATTTTTTTCCGTAGAGTTTTCAAGGTATAGAGATTTTTAATTTCAAATTTACACTAATATCTGTGATAAGGGGTCGTAATATTTATTTAGTCTGTTATAACTTTCAATTTCTTCAATTATTCCCTCAAATCAGTGTAGTTTTTTCATATTATAATTGTTTGAAAAAAAAACAAACACAAAATAGATTGCACACAAGTAAGTCATACTTATGAAGTCCTCTCCTGTATATAATATTCAACAATAATTGAGAGCATTTTTAATCAACAGATAAACATATATTATTAGTAAAAATATTTTGTCGAAGTTGATTCGATACCTTCGTATCTGTTCCAAGATCAGGATTTTCTAAAGAGAGCATTGCTGTTGTCGCATAAATTACTACAAGAAGGATACATCCAATCAAGATTGAAATTGTCCATCCTTAAAGTCTATGGTCGCCATCATGAATTGATTGATCCATATGGTATCAGTTTATCTCAACTAATTGTGGACCTGTTACCGGTAGTTCATCAATAAGTTGACATCTTCTCGGACTGACCTTAATCAGGATTTGAGTTTAAGGATTCCAAGGTGTTGTGCGCTGGACCGTCGATCCCACTCATGTTTTGTAAAGGAGTTCGTGGATTAAAAGCCTTTGTTCTTTTTTTTATTTTATCTTTTAGTTTGTTTCAAATTAAAATTAAAATATTTCAAATCAAAGATTTCTAAGCTTTATATTTAACTTATTTATATACGTGCTATGAAAAAAACGATCGAAATTTAACTTAAATATCGGTACTTTATCAAACTTTATAACACGTTTCCAGTAATTAATAAATGTGTCGATGGTATTTTTAAAACAACACACATTACAATTAAGCCAAATTCTGAAATATGTTTTTATATTATCATGGTTACCCCCTGCATCTGAAAATTTTATTACTATCAAAATTTCATTCCACAAAGCTTTTGTTATAAACTGAGCCAGTGCTTTCAATCTTCTGCTTTGTCTTTTGACATTACATTTGTGTTTATTTCATCGTTTGTTTTCAATCACTGCGACAATATTAATTTGGTAATGAACTGGCCGAATTTTATTGCTTAGGGGGAAAGCTTGATGTGTGATTATCACGGAAGATATAAGTATTTAGTTTTATTTAAAATGTCTTACTTAAGAGAACAAACAGATTGTCCCAACAAATACAAAGGGGATGATATTCTTAAAATGCTGGATTTTATGATTGAAAACTTTTTTGTGGTGGACAGGTTTTTCAACAGACGTTGGTGTTCCATTGGGCACAATCTGTGCACCCCTACTAGCAGACTTGTTTTGTACTCGTTTGAAGAAGAATTCATCCAGGGACGTCTTGGGGGTGCTTACCTTTTTTGAAGCACCTGATCCTAATTCTGTTTTATAAAGGAGTTCGGGAAGTCGTGTTCTTATCATTCAGTTTGTTTCGAATTTGTCATGTCATTTTTGGCTATGCACATTTGATTTTCGCATGGGTATTCTAACCTGGACAGAGATACTACTGAACCTCGAATACACAACCTTTTGTCAAGCCTGTCGCATACACTTTCACTTATCAACCGTCTTATGCTTGATTGATTGTTGGTTGGTTACTTAACGTCCAGTGGCAAATATTTCATGCATATTCAGGACGAGAACAAGTTCAACAATTATCAATATTGAACAAGGGGTGGGATGGGACACAACAGGGTAACGGTTTTTGACTGCCACTGGAAAAGGGTAGTGATGGGTAGGGACATAAAATTTATATAGCCTTTTGTAGCGAAATGAGGTTTTAAGATGTCATCCGTGTAATGCAACTATATATAATTTTTTGCCGGAAAGGTAGTAGAAATGGGCCTCTGCCAGATTTTTTTTCGCCCTCTACCAAGGCAAAAAATTAGTTTTCTAATGCAAACTATACAAGACAATTTTGACATCAAGATAACGAGGGCCAAAAATTTCTGGGCAAAGATTATGCGTCCTTAGGATATTTAACTCAATCCTTCTAGACCTTTCATTTGTACTGCGAAATATTTTAAAATAACTCATGGTTCCTGTTTACAGCTTCTAATATTTGCATAATTTAAAGTATAGAGTATTTATTTGTTTTGATAATATCTAGGAGTAGAATTCCACCCTTGTTGATGCATTGTGACAACAATATCCTCTGTTTCTGATGAACACTCGTATCTTCCATTTTTATGTTAAAATGTAAGGAATTGGATAATATTATTACCGGATATTTATCTAAGGTTTTATCAATGTATAATTTGATTTGAGTTAAAATGAAAAATGAAGAAAATTATTAAAAACTGAATCTTTGTTTCTTTCAGCATTATAAGTCACAACATCGTACAGTATTAGAATGCAACAAAATAATTAGTAAAAAAACATCGAAACGTAGTTTCACTTAGTAAATGTTTTGCTTGCGAACAGACAGAAAAGTTTAATTTCCTCAAATTTGGGTCGTGTTAGGGTTGTTATTGCCATCATTACTTTTTTATTTGAAAACCGATATATTGACACAAGTCTATTTTAAAATATACATTTTACAAATCAATATTTGTCTTCAAACCAAAAACTTATAAACCAAATGAACGGACACAAAAAGTTCGCGCTACAAGAACTATAATAAATATATAGTACCTGCATGTGGTAGCAGTATTCCCTTAACTGACATATGACGTAAAAAAGTTTGTGTCATAGAGATGGTTTTGGGTTTTCACGGTAGAGGAGAACCTTTGTGATTTGGACATTTTGAAAGGGTTGCTGATTTTAACTAATATCAAAACCTATTGCAATCTACTACTGGAAACGTACCTTTATCTCAAACAGAATAATTATAGTATTTCGTCAATATGTTAATAACACTTACCAACCACACATTGTACCAGAAGAATAAGAAGATAAACTAAAACTCTCCACTTATTAAACATTTCACTTTGTTCGATGCTTGTGCGAATTAATGAAATTGTTACCCAGTATTTGACATAATTTTGTTTTGGTGATAAGAATCTCGGTGGTCTTTAAATTTGACAATATCATTGCGGAAATTACGATAGCGTTTGTAATGCTAATCGGGCCGTAGTTTTCATACCACTAGCGGATAAGTATATGTTACCTGGTTTTCTGCATACAGATACCTTTAAATTGCATATGAAGTGTTTCTTGATGAAGAACCTGTTGACAATATCTAATGTAAAGAAAACGAGATTATTTATCTATCGTATTTTTTCTTACCAATATGCAGTTCAAAATGATTGTTTATATCCGGCTGCACGTTTCAATGATAAGTCCGGATTAAATCACATATAAAAGTGATAAGTTCTTTCTGCAGGTCTAATATGGAAAAAATAACTAGGATTATGATGCCCACATGGCGGTTATGAGGGCTAACATGGATTTTTCTTTTTAAAATCATAGGCGGATATGGGGCTAATATGGGTTTTACTTTCTAAATAAGCGAGGTATCTTCTTTGTATGTATTTTTGTGCAGTACATTTATTGTAATTCAGGCACTTTCTAGTCTGACTGGGAGAATTTATGTTTGATTGTTATAGTTTGCTTATTACTGCATTTTTAGTGGTTGGACGAACCATAAGTAAATGTAGTGCGCATCGGAAGTGCGCTATAATTATCTTTTTTTCCTTGTGCATCAAATATTTTCTATTAACCACTTTTAGGGTGAATCCACATATAAGCCATAAGTGACCATCTATTATGGACCAAGATTTATGTGGATTTTTTGACATGCGAAGGCGGAATTGCTGATCGTAAGCAACCCATTTCTGAATTTGATTATCAGATGCTGTATCTCTGACTATAACCAAACATTTCAAAAGGTCAACAACTTTTCTGGGTGTTTTTCATAAAAATACTAGTCAAATTTATAAAAGCACCTGTCCACATCTCAATACTACTTATTTGCTTTATTTTCTTTTGAGTCGTTTAAACTACTAACGAAACGTCTGTTTGAAGAGCCAGATGACCCGATGGATTTTGATCGACAATGAAATTTTGCTTAAAAATTAGTGAGGTCGATGTATTCTCCGTTTTAGATTTTAGTTTTGGTTTCTTGATTAACGAATTTATCAATATCATTAAATGTGACAAAAGGAAGTGGGTCTATAGGTACAGACTCACCTAAATGGGCGTTGACCATCAAATTGCTAGCAGATGCAGATGATTGGGGGACGGAGAAACCATCCCCCACTGTAGATGACGTTATGGGTGGGGGGACTCAAACATCCCATTTGCGGACTAGAAACTTGGCTGGAAACTTCTGCTGTTTGCACATTGGGTAATGAAACCACAACTTGATTCTATATGGGAGATCTTGTGTTCGGTGGCACTCTTCCTTCTTTTGCCTTTCGCAGAAGGGGTAACTGATTTTCTTTTTACCATGGTTATTTACAAACTATAAAAACAAATTGCCATAAATAATCAAAATAATAATTATATGAACTGAACTTATAATTATACAAATAAAATCTTCTTCTGTATCATCAATTGATAAATTAATCAATTACTTATAATCCACTAGAGAGTTCTTTGAAACGACAAAATTAGGTTAAAAGCAAATTAATATTCACAAATCCAAAATATTAATTAAAAGTTTTCACTGTTGATTTTCTATGTTTTCTTTATCTGGCACCACGTGCGTTAATTCCTTCTATAAACTTTTTTTCTCAAATTAATAAAACAATTCCACGACGATTAAACACGTGCGAAGAAACGGAATAATGCACTTAAACTCTAGAATAATCTCAAATTAAAATTAAATTTGTTCTA
>JAULBM010238201.1:0-16959 GCA_032357055.1 Geukensia granosissima
GCAGGAAGTCATGCCACCTTACCCAGACACATTATTCTGACTCTGGGCCGACCAGTCTTTGCTCTTACTCCTAAATGCTGCGTTCTTAGCGGAAAAGCAGCAAATACCAATTTTAATGTCTTTGGTTTGACCCGGCCGGTGATCGAACCCCCGACCTACCGCACTCGAGGCGAGCACGCTAACCATTACACCACCGAGGTGGTTAAGATATAAATGGAACATTTTACTTAAAGAAAATATTGGATAACACCGTCTCCTGACCCGTTTTGCACAGAGTGAACTCTAAAATGGCTGTTTTTTTTTTTATCTTTTGGCGTTCATAGATTAAACTGACTACTCAATGTCTTCATACCAAAGGATGACGACTTAATATCCGTCTACCTGACGACTTTTGGCAACGGCTGTCCTAAAGTCGTAAGGGTTACCCTTGCTTCTTTTTTCGTCTAATTTATCATATAAGATAATTACTGAGAGTCACGAATGAGGTTTCATACTGAGTGTGGATGATTTTTCGTGATACCCAATACAAATCTAGCGGTCCAGATGTCGTCAATTAGTGAGAAATATAACAATTAAGTCAAAAACTAGATCTTTCGAATTTTTTTATATCTAAATTTGATTAACAACGCTTGTGGAGTACGCTTTATCAAAGTACTTTTCAAGGCCTCCCTTGACTGTGAGTAATTTAGAAAGAGGCTTGGTGGAACACCTAGATGAACTCGCCATATATCTTTCTTTATATGGACACTTGTGTATTTTGGGTATCTAGAATAAAAAAGCAAGATCCAACTCGTCTTCTTTGGTGTCAATACCAAATGAAGACAAAACAGACCAGTGGTTAACGAGAATCTCTCCTTAGAAAGTGTAGTAGGTGTATATGTCGGGTTACCTGATTTGTCGTTGATAACAAGCTCTTTTTTTGGGCAAACAAGGTGGATTTGACGCAGCATCCATCTTGCCTTTCTTCAGGCTTATTCACAACACAGTATTAAATCGTTAGACAAAGTACTGTGTTTGATGACATCTCGTTTTGAGAGGCTATATGTTTTATCATCAGGAATCTCACCCTGAACTTGGTGTCAGAAACTGCATGCGAGCATTCATTAGAGATGTATCTTTTTGCATGCATTTTTGTTAAATATACAAATTGTAATTAAGGTACTCTCTTGTCGAATTGGGCGACTTTCTGTTTGTTTTTATAGTTCACCGGTTACTGCTTTTGTTTTCGTTGATGATTTCCTTTGATCACTCGTTGGGATGGTTGGTTATCCAGTTATTCTACCATATGTCTCATGTGCCTGTCCCAAGTCAGGAATTCTAAACAGTTATATCATACATGTAACAGGGAGATGTATTTGCGAAAAAATACCAGTCGACGGAAGAAAAATTTTCCTGTCATGATATATCTATTTAATTACATCGAATATCAATTTTTCTCGTGACAAAAGTTCTGTGATAAGGAAAGGAATTCAAAGTTACCAAAGGGTCAGACATAAATCGTTAAATCAAGAAGGCAGACAGACCATGGCCAACAAAATGGAACGAAAGACAAACATAGAACACACAATAGTACATTGAAAACTAAAGCTGGTGTAACACAACCCTACAAACAACAGGGTGAGTTTAGGTGCTCCGTAAAATGTACGCAACTCCTGCTTTACTAGTGACACCCGTCCGTCGTGTTACTCATTGTTTTAAATACCCGGTGATATTTCACTTGTTTTGGCAAGTTCAATTATAAGCTGATTGGTCATATTTATTCGTCTTACACTAAAACATTACCAATTTTTTTATCAATCGGTAAATATAAATATCTAACCTTAATACATAACCGATTGTGAAATTTTAACGTAAAACACATGAATGTTAGACTTCACATTAAGATTACAGGCTTTTAAGTTTAATTTATTTTGTTTTCCTTGTACAACCAATGTGAACCAATCAGAATCCAAGATTCTTATATAAGATGTAGTTATGGTCACAAATTAATCGTTTTGTTTATTGATCTGTTATATTTACATTTTTTATATATTCAGGACAGTATTATTTTACGCATACACGATTTTTTTCCGGGTGGGGGGGGGGTGATTTAGTGTTACCAGAAGTATTTCACTCTTGTTAAAGTCCTTGTAGAGGCCTCTAGATTGTAAATTACCATTGTTTTTGTCGTGGGTGGGTCCAGTCTCTCAGACATTTACCGCATTTCTTTTCATTTTAATATGCCAAAATATTATTTGCATTTATAGGTTTTCATTCAATAATTTGTAACCAAACAACAATTGGTTATAAATTAATGTCTGTAATCACAATAGACACCAAATATCATATATTCGTTTATTAAGTGATTCATGCGATAGGCACACAACATGTCATGTTATCCAATAATAGAATATAATAAACCAAGGAAAAGTCCTCATAAATAATGATTATTGTTAGTTTATTTCTTTATAGAGTAAATGTAAATGAACCTTGTAACACGATATTCTTCAGTTCAGTCCAACCGTTCAAGTGCCTACACTATATTGTTTTTGATATAGCAGAAAATAGCTGATGTACATTTGACCCCGACGGCTGCAAACCAACCAAAACAACACTTTGCTTGGTTTGGTGGTATTTTTTCAATGTTTTTTTTCGAAATGTTATTTCACAAACCTGGGGCAAAATAAATGGTACATGGAAATATGTAGCAGATGTATCGGTCATTTATTTTGAAAGTAAAACATTTCAAATATTGAAACGCATCTTTTGACAATCGATTCCATCATTGTCCATGTACATGTTAAAAACCGAATCACAATTTTTGGGTTATTGAATACTTCTAATTTTCATATAACCTTCTTCAAATCGAGAGAGCAAGTGATTTGTTAAGCTACGGATCCATCTATAGTTGATGTGTTTCTTATTTTTCGGTTTCAACATTTTTATATTATTCCCTAGATTATCATATTCAGAATATAGAAATTTTATACATGTTATATTTGATCTTATATTAAGTGTAAAAGTACATTTGTTATTAGATTTGTCTGTGTCGCAAGTACATTTGTAAAACATAGAACAAATACAAGATGGACAATATAATTGCACTTGGCATTTATACAGACTGTTTGTGACATGAATAGCATGTCTTACACGCGGAAGACATTTACAGAATAATTCCTAATTTACATTCAGAATACTAATAAAAAGGTCAACCACATTGCATGCATTTCAATATCTATTCAAAGTTCTTTAGATGATCATTATGCTCATACCAATACACATCAGATGTTTCAAAATAAAGAAGATATTTTAAGACTGCATTCCCCACGGTACACATAATAATGCTTTGCCTTTTGTATTGAAATAAGAGCTACATAAATGTTTCATTTAAATTACATTATATTACATTGACGCGATTTGAATATACTGAAATAAATTGATTTCATTTGTGCACATATCCATTTCCCCCATGTTACAACTTATTAAATTAAATGAATGGGAGGTATCACATAAAATATAATGAAATAATGAAATAAATACAACTTTGGATATATCGGGAAAATAAAGGGTTATATCTTTACACAATGGGTTAGACAGCACACTGAATACGTTGAAACAATATTATGCACTAATTTTCAATATAAGGTTATGATCAATTATTGTAAAAAACAAATTTACTTATGTTGAAAATATGGAGAATTTTGGTATGCAATATATTCATTTCAAGGAGTCACCTCCCATCAGTAGGATAAGAACCAAATCTAAGAATTTCCAACTTCCAAACATAGCAAAAGAAGCACTCTAATCCAAGCAAATTGAAATTGGAATATTAGTTGTTTGTCTGTGAAGTGAATTAAAGAATGACATCAAATTTCAAATGTGATACTGACGCTAGAATTATATTCTATGATATAGATTAAATCATAATTACAGTAAATCTAAAATGGACACAATCTTGTGATTTAGTTAAAATAAGACATTTGGCATGATTGACACACCAAATAACAGTCGAAATTAAACTTCTACATGCCCCATTACTGTCTTCAATAAAGAGCCGGAGTCCATACAATAACGGAAGTTGTAAATGGCCCACAAAATTCAAAATAAGAAATTACTCATAACACGACAATAGCCTTACTCTATTGAAAAATGTTGAGCGAATAACATTAAATGACTATTAAATGAAGACAACACTGGACTACAGGTTCCTAGATTGGGAGAGGCACATTAAGTACATTGCGGGTTAAAACCAGTTTGTGAGCGCTCAATCATCCACCTAACCTTGGACAGTTGTGCGGCAAAACAGCAATAAAAACTCATGAGTTTATTTTTGTCTACTTTTCTGGTAGTTAAAGATGAAAATGAATTATAAATAACATAAAATACACATTGCAAAATTATTATAACAGGAAGCACTCATTTTACTTAGAAAAGTATCAAAAAAAGAAGTAAAAAAGAGGTACTTTTCAGAAAATGATCAGAGATTACTGAATTCAAGCTTAGTAGGCTAAATACTTCCAACACAAGTTCACATGTAAAAGAGAGGACTTTCCAGTAAGTGATCGGATTTTACTGAATTCAAGCTTAGTAGGTTTTCCCATGCCATTATGAAAAGATATGGTGTAAATATCAGATAGACTGCACACCTACCATGAGAAAAACAACGGGAATGTACAGATCTATACGTCTCAACAAAGCCTTCAGCAAGGGCCACTCTTTGTGAAATACTCTTAATCGTCCCAAATAGAAAAATTATGCATGCGTAAAATAGTACTGCTCTAACCTGAATATTATCCAAAAATACACATGCAATAAACATTTAACACAAAGAGTAACATATGACAACTATTCCTGACTCTAGACAAGCACACACATGAGACGCATGGTGCGATTAAACTTGTGAAGTGGGTACCGAACCCTTTTCCAAAGAGTGGTCAAAGAAAAAAATTCAAAGAAAACAAAATAGTCATTAAGCAAATCATTACTGAAATAATCAAATAAAAGTTATCTATTATATTTAGGCCAGAAACAATGGAAAGAGAAAAAAAACCGTAAAAAATAACAACATGAATTAATCCTTACTTTTACAAATTGATGTCCAAGCGTCTCTGGTACCCAAAAGTGAACCTATGGTTATGGTCTGTAGCTGGCCATTTACAAGGCTTTTCCGACCCTTCCAACCCTTATATTTCCCACTTGTTGTCAGAATTCACAACCATTGTGTCTCCTTATACACATGGCTGAAAATGGGTCCTCTAAAAGCTAAGTAGCAATCAATCAATTGTGTTGCCGCGAAAAAAATCACGAAGTCTATGCAAGATTTACGTTACATTTAATTCTGAATTTTTAAAATGAGAATACAAGTAATAACAGTCAAGCAAAGAAAAGTAGTTTAAATAATTTTTTCTTTGCCAGAAAAAAAAGAGAAAGACAGAAGACTGAAAGAGAGTTATGTTCTAATAAATCAGTTGTTAATCTTGATTAAGAAAATGATTTTATAAGATATTTTCAAATGTCAGGCTTAATTATTTTCATTTTCCTCATCTACATTCACATCATTTCAACTATTTCTTTAAACTTAATTTCCGCTTGCACTTCATATTTAGGACCATCAATCGTTTTCATTCGTTTGTTCTTGATTCAGTGTTTAAAAACGTTGGTTTAATTGATCTCATCAAACTTTATTGTGCCTCTGGAATTAACCAAGAATAATATCAAAGTATGTTGCCGTCATAAAGCACTTTTCATGTTATAATTATTTTAAATAATTTTTATCAATAAAAAAGAAATTAATCATGACTTCATATGAAATTATCCTCTATGTATGTCGAAATTGAATATTTCTGTAAAACAACAGGTCTTGTAAATTAAAGGAGAGAACGCATGGTGAAACCAGTTTTAAACTCTCAGATAAAACTTAAACAGTAAACTGATGAAGGATAATCAGACATTAAAAATAGTATTATAACATGTGCGCAATTATTTTATATTTACTCAAAAGTAACGGCGTTGTAAAAAAGCATGGTATTAGGAAAAGATTGTGACACAAGAAATTTACTATCCAAAATTTGTACAATAAATATGTTGAATAAAACATAATATTAAAACAAACTGTTTTCAAGTCCATTGTAATTTCACATGCCGCAAAGATCAAATTATTTTGATAAAAACTGCAGTTATAGCAATAAGAAGCTAATGGAAGTTAATGCATCGATCGAATTTTAAATAAAAAACATTTTAAAGTATAATAATCATTTAGATTTAGTCTACTTTTACCTTTAGATTTACAAACTTTGTTAACGTAAAAGGTAAAAAATGACCACCAGAATTTGATTTAAGTTTAAGACATTAGACATTTACCTACATGTATTTATAAATAAAAAGGGCAGCATTAAGTAGTAAACCCTGTCGTCGGATTTGGCTTCCCATTTCGTTTTTTTATTTAAGTGCTTCTTTTACTATTTAAGAAGTAAATACAGCAAATTTCTGTTTAACATTGTCTGACAAATTTTATGTCAGACAAGTTTGCAAACTTGGCTGGCGAATACTCATGGGGGCCTCTGGTCCTCCAGCTTAGGCATCGACCCAGTGGTTTCAAAATACAAAATTACCAATGTTGAAAAAATATGGAAAATTTCGTTATTTTATACGTATATTTCAAGGCATCTTTTTTAATCCGCTTATTATTCTTAACCACTCAACAGATTTCAACCACTTAAACTTTGCCCAACCTATCTGAAGTGAGAATGCTGAGCAATTTGTAGGAGGGGGTAACTATTTTTTATCCCCTACTCCATCGTTACAACTCAACAGAATTCAATTAAACTTTAGTATCTTCTTCTTTCCAATTTTCAATGAGTCATTTCTCTGTCAAAGCCTCACAACACTTATTCACTCTGGGAGAAAGAAAACATGCAATAATAATGCAAAAAGATACATAATATAGTGTAAAGCGTTATGCCCCTTTTTATGATGATACATTTCAATTAGTGAGATTATATTTGAAAGCACATTGCATATTTGAGCACATGTTTGATCGATTTTAAAAGTGATATGAAATATGGGCTATATTTCATTAATATGTAGGAAACCAAGGAAGTCAACACGCGTGTTCGACGTCGAAGACAGATTTTTATAAAAGACTTTAAACTTATGATCATTTTTTTTGGATGTTAGCTAGACATGTACAAATAGGTGTATTTGATGAATTTAGTTGAAAATCTCAAAGAAATAAATAAGTGTTTTTTGTGTTTTACATTTGATAATAAAAACAATTATCCTGTCTTCCTGAACTACACATAGCAAGACCATCACATTAACAAAGTACACTAAACATAAACGACAAAGTAGCGCGCGCTAGACGGGGAATTTTGCCCTTCCGGAGCAAATGATCATGATCTTTGTTAACCAGGAGTTCGTGAGATTCCTTTCCAATGTAACCATCCAATTTAACTCTTGTTCTGACATTTGGATTCGACCATGGTTGACGCGTGCCAGATATGGGATGTTTTTACTTCCGGAGCACCTGATCTTACTCTTGTTTTTTTTTTTTAAATTCGAGCATATGTTTTTTTCATTTTTTTACTTTTAGTTTGTTTCGAGTTTTTCTTGTCTCTTTGAACTATGTACTTTTGGATTTATCGCGTAGGTATTCTACACGGGGCTTAACAAGCATGCTCCTCTGAGAACCAAGAGGTTAAAAAGTTAAAACAATCAGAATGGATTAATGTAATATCATAAATGTCATAAAAATAGAAATTACTTTCACAGAATAAGAGACATGACAAATTACAAATTTTGACGTTATAAAACTTAATATTCAATAGATGATGCAAAACAGCCATATTATGGAAGTCCTATAGAAAACGATCGTGGTCATAAGAGTAATAAAAAGAATTCGAACACACCAAAGGGGCAGACAGAAATCGTTAAATTGGAAGACAGACAAGACCATGGCCAACAAAATGAAACAAAAGACAAAGATAGAACACACAACACTACGCTGAAAACTAAAGCTGGAGTAACACGAACCTTACAAAAACCAGGGTGAGTTCAGGTACTAAGGAAGTAAATATGAAAATACTTAAATGAACTTACAGGACATGATGTTAAAGAAATACCATGCGTTGTTAAAGAGGCTGGTGATAAGGTTACTGATCAAATTTCTATTGCTTGTTTGTTTTATAATCATTTTATTAATATTGCTTCTAAATACTATTCTGAAGAGTCAGCCAAATCAAAAGACATTGAGTACAGTAGACTAGAAGGTTTTCTTTCATCTAAATTACCAAAAGATGCTAAATTTGACATCCCATTTGTAACAACTAATTTGTTTTATCACAATTACTGTCTCTTGATGATTCCATGTCTAATGGACCTGACAATAAAAGTGCAAAATTCTTGAAAATATCAGCAAATTTCATTGTGAATCCATTTATATGTATTTTCAATTTAAGCATTTACAAGTCAACTTTCCCATTAATTTTCAAGCTGGCTAGAGTTCTACCTTTATGCAAAAATAAAGGGGCTAAGTATGATGTTTCAAATTACCGACCTATATCTGTTTCGCCTTTATTAACAAACATTGTTGAAAAATACAAGTTGTTACACTGGTTTCAATCTGGTTTTCGAAAAAATCATTCTTGTCAAACTGCATTGACAGCCTTTATAGATTGTTGAAATGTATAGATGAAGGAAATATTATTGGTGTTATATTTTTAGATTTGGCGAAAGTTTTGTTTGTTACGCCATGATAAATTGTTGAAAAAGCTTAAAAAATATCAGGTTACTGTATAAAATTTGAATTGGTTTAAATCTTACATGCAAAATAGATTTCAGACAGTGCTTTTAGGAAATGCTGAATCACATACTGGCAACATGGAAACAGGTGTTACCAGTGTTCAGTTTCAGGCCCTATTCTATTTTTCATATATATTTATGATTTGGTTTTATATAATTCAAATCAAAATATGCATTTTTTTGCTCATGATTGTACTGTATCTGTTATGGCTAGCAATATTAATGATATCAATCAACAACGTAATGCTACATACTTAAAGTTGTTATTGTGTGGTTGAACCAAAACAAAATGCACATTAATATAACAAATACCCATTGCATGTGTGTGGCTTCTCATCAAAAATTTACAAACATTGATGACAATTTGAATATTTCTGTAAAAGAAACTGTTTTGTTACAAATTAATTCTGAAAAAGTTCTTGGAGTTATCAAACTTAACAAGTTGACATGGTCTTATCACATTAATCATATAATATCAAAAGAATTCTTTATTGGCTTTTTTAAGGCAAATAAAAATTCTTGGACCAAAGTACAAGAATTATTTTTTTAATGCATATAATCTGCCACATTTTTTTTATCGTTGTACAATATGGGGAAATTGTAATATCTCGTTAAAGAACAGTCTTTTGAAACTCCAAAAGAGGGCAGCTAGAATAATACCTGATCAGCCAGATCTTCTGAAATCTTCGCATTATTTATTCTCGGAGACAGGAATAACAAAAATTGATAAGCAAATTTCCTACCACAAATCAGTACTTGTATAATAATATTTTGAAAAGTTTACACGTTCTCATATTGATAATCTCCTTGTACCGCTTGAAACAATTTCATTATATAATACCAGTTTAATCTAAAGAAAACTCTTTATATTCCTTAACCAAATGCGGAACTTTTTAAATCCAGTTTTTCATATAGTGGCGCTAAAATTGGAATTCTTTATCTGCTGAAATTCAGAAAGCGGATTCGATATATGAATTAAAAAGACTGTTGAAACAGTTTTTTAGTGTTTAGTTTATACATTTAATTGTCTTATTGGAATTACCTATATAATATTGTTAATAATTTAGTTTAATGTTGTTAGAGGGCCTTGTCGAAGATTGGTTTAATCCAAACAGGCTATCCTCCATAAATAAAGATATTATTATTATTATTACTATTATACTTTAATACATAAATTGTTTAATAGATTTTTGTCAAGCAACTATTTTTGATTTCTTTTTTGGAACCTTTGTTTTATTCATTATTGTTCAATGATTTCGAAAAGACATCTGACATTTAACAATTTTATTGTTCATTTATTTTGTACTACAAGGAAGTAACTTAACTTAATATTGAAAGTAAGAATGTTATGAAGGTATTCTTCAATGTTTTCTACATATGCAGAAAACATTATTGCTTAAGTTTAGAGGATGCTGGTGATTTCTTGGCCAAAATGAACTCCATGTATTTGTTAATCTATTTCAAAAAGAATATGGTTCTTGACAGTAATCAAAATGCAATGAAAAACGTAATTTTAATAATATTTGATGAAAAAATTGATTGTGTTAAATACAAAAAATCAAGTGAACAAGTAATAATTGATTACATAAATTACCATCAACTATTTATGTAATAATGCCTATCGGTGGCCTTGTTACCTTTGAAACAGATACAGATAAAAAAACAGGAAGAGAAGACCTTTTAAATTTCAAGGTCAAAGGTCATAGTTTCTTCTGTTATTCAAATAGCCCTTTTTGTTATAAATTGTTGATGGGGTCAGACTGGGACGAATCTAATACAAATAAAACCCCTTAAATTCATGGGTCCTAGATCATAGACACTATTTATATTTACTATTTATATTAACGACACGGTTTTGTTTAAAGTTTAATTCTTTTGTTTGCCCTATAGTAGTTGAATGACAATGATGCAAATAAATGTAATGGGACAAAGGAAGTATCGATTAAACGTCGTCCTTCAATCTGTCATTAAAACAGAATTTTGTCGGGAAATAATCTGATTTGTCTAAAGTTTTTAAGTACTTCTACAAGAATAATAAAACAATTTTGAAAGGTCCTTAATTAGGGTAGTTGTTACCACCGCTGGATTTGACTTCCTATTTCGATTTGTTTGAATTTGAGTACTTCTTGTTTTATATGTTTGGACCGCGGACATTCTATTTCGTTTCTAATTCTACTGTTGAGAGGTTACTTCTTGTAATGTACATGCAGCATATCAACATTTACCATATTTATTCAACATGGAAAGACCTCTATTATGTTCCCAAACTGAATAATAAAATACTTTTAAGACATAAACATGTATTTACATTTTATATAGTTTTTGAATATGTAAATTTACCAGACAGACGATTATAAAATAGACATTTTTAGACATTATCACAGTGTATTTTATACGATATGGCGCTACATATTAGACGTGCGTCGGATATAATTCGTGCATATGCATCTTCGTTTAGGAAATTAAAGCCTCTGAATTGTAGATCATCTGTGATTGCTAGTTTCAGGATTGTTATTTAGATGACATAACCTGCTGATATAGCTGTCGGGCGAATGTGAAATGATCGAACAGATTTTAAATGTACGATTACATTAACACAATAAAAAAATGATGACTTGATGCATTATTTCAAGGAAATAATTTTTAAAAATCGTGCTAACAATATTAATTAAATTTTATATAATGAAATTAGTTCATAATAGAACATTAGGGTTATTTAGGAGTTCGTAACTGTGTTAATCATAGAGGATTTCTCAATTGCATAAGCCGCCATAATTTTTAAAAGCAAGGCAAAATCGAATTGTTCAAGCACATTGATTAAATCTAACATTTATACGTAACATTTAAGAAAAAATCCAGAAGAGGTACAATGATAGAGATTTTCTGTTCGTTCTGCATTAACTGACGGTACAAAATATGGAAAAGAGGATCGAATTGGGGCCCTTTAATAACTGTTATTACTAAAGTAATATAATTATAAACAATTATATTGAAAACGCAGTAAGACGTTCCTTCTTAGATTTTATGGTAGTCCTGAATATGCAAAAAATATTTTCCACAGGACGTTAAGCAATCAACAATCAATTAATCAATATGGTTTAATGGTCAGCAACATTAATTGGTTAACAGATCGTTTAATTTTACTTTTCGCTTTTTCAATGATGTTTTGTCATTGAATAATCATACGTTCATTGAACAGTTTGATCAAATATAACCCGGCGAAATATAAATTAAAGATACCACAGACTCAACAAAATCTGATTCAGCCAAAGATTTTTTCCTCAAAATTGACCAAGAGAGATATTTTTTAGAAGTAACGACAAACGAGATTACATTTACTTTTATGACCTGATGAAGGTTAATCGAGAAGAGCGCTTTGTACGCAGATAAATTGTTTTAAATTTAAACAATGAATAAGGAATTAATTGCCGTGTTTCCGGAATTTATTCCATATCCTTTTTATAATTTTAATAATGAAGAGTTGTCTTTTCTAAGTTGTGCGTGTAGGTAGTAAAACGCATCCCCGTGCTTGAGGTGTATTTTCTACTGTTTTTGTTAATGGAAGATAGTGGTCCGTTTTGTTTTTTATTTGATTCTTGATCTTCATAATTTTGGCAATTGACGCCGTAACAAACACTACATGTATTCAACTTGTTCATTTTGGCAGTTGTGCATTGATTTTGCCACTGTCTGCAAATTTAATGTTTGATTAATGTAGTTCAAAACTGGACTAACAATGATTTGGTCCATAGCATACATGAGAAAGGTTAATCCAGATAAACGCTTTGTACGCAGATAAATTGTTGTTTATTGAAAAAAGGAATGTAATTTTTTCCTGGTCCATTATTGTGAATTTCTTTTTGTAAACAACCAATATCTAAAATAACTAAACGCGAATATTCCTGCGTCCGCTGCCCACGGGGTTTATGTGTCGCAGTTGATTCGATACTCTCGTTTCTGTTTCAAAAACAATTAGACTTTCTGAAGGCAGCATATTGCTATTGTTGCATAAATTACTACAACAAGGATGCAAACAAACTTGTTTTTGAAGTAGATTGCTAACTTGCCAATACAGAAACCTTTTTCAATGTCAATTAACACTGAATACAAAACTATGATGATAGTAATATACTATTGGTATTTGCTATTGTTATTCTAAAGTAACCAACATCCAACAAACCCGACGAATATTAAATTATAAAGTTAAGACAGATGAATGTTCAAACCTGTATAAAACATCGAAAATTTCCTTTTCAGGTATAAACATCATGTATTTATACATGTTTCATATAGTTTGAATTTGTAAATTTACCAGACAGATGAATGTAAAATAGATATTTTCACTGCACAAGTGTTTAATTTTATGTCCAGTGTAGAATACCCATGTGAGAGATCAAAAGATCGTAGTCCAAAGAGACAAAACGAATTTGAATTAAACTAAAAGATAAAACGAAAACAAAAAGACATACCTTGTAAAGCTACATAACAGACATGCTTCGGATTCAATTACGTGCATATAGATCTTTGTTAAGAAAATGAAAGCTTCTGAATCTTAGATAATCGGTAATAAATAGTTTTAGGATTGTCATTTATATGACATAACTAACTTATATAGCTACATGACGAATGAAAAATAATCACCAAACATTTAGTGAGAGTTTTAATGTTCGATTACATTGCCACAATAAAAAAAGAGACATGTTGCATTATTTCAAGAACATAACTTTAAAAATCGTTGATATTGCGAGAAACCGTGTGAATTACAATTATAGCTTAAGAATATATTAAACAACTCATTTATTTCTTCAGATATTTACAACAACATATACATGTACTATCACTGCCATTTAACCCTAAAAAACGGGGATTCTTATTAAATTATTTAAATTAAATCAAAACGGGGATTGAAAAATAAACAGAAAACGTGAGGAGAAAGAGCGTGGATTCTATTTTATTCGTGCAATTTTTATTAGATAGAGACAGACAATTCAACTTTCAGGAGAGGGGGCTATAGCATTTTATGTAAAAACAATTTCGACCATTTCACTGCACAATTTATTTGTAAACGTTATGAGACTACTTATTAGACGTGTTTCGGATTTAATTCATGCGTATGCATCTTCGTTAAGGAAATTAAAGCTTCTGAATTGTAGATTATATGTGATTGCTAGTTTCAGGATTGTAATTTAGATGACATAACCTGCTTATATAACTGTAGGACGAATGTGAATTGATCATACAGTATTTAGTGAGAGTTTACAAGTTCGATTACGTTGCCACTATAAAATAATATGACTCATGTATTAATTTTAGAACACAATTTTAAAAAACGTCGTAACAATATCATAAAATTAAACAGAATGAACTCGTTGCATTATACACACTTAGAGTTCATTTATATAGTAGATTTCTTAAGCTATGTTTCTTCAAAAACAATTCAAAAACGATTTTACGCTTACAATAATACATAGCATTCAAGAAAAAAATGAAGGAGAGGTAATGATAGAGATTGGTTTTTTTCTTTATTTACTGACGGTACAAAATTTGGAAAAGAATGTGGGGATTTGAAATTAATGTAAGTACTGAAATAAAATAAAAATAAAGAAAGGTGACCTTGTCAATGAAATATAGCTGCCATATCCTTTAGATTTTATGGTCGCCATCATGATATGGTTAATCCATATGGTATCAGTGTTTCTCGACCAGTTGTACATCTGTTACCGGTAATTCATCATCACGGATTAACGTAACACCGGATTAGAGTTAAAGGATCCCACGACAGGTGCTGAGCACGAGATAGAAGACCCTTTACCTTCCGTACCACTTGATTCCGCTCCTGTTTGAAAAAAGAGTTGAAGGTTTTGTTTAACCTTTGAATTTATCTTGTCTCTTTCGAATCTGCACTTTTGATCCCTCGCAAGGGTTTTCCAAACTTGACTTTGAACAGAATCTGTTAAAAATAATGCGCTTAGTATTTGTCTCTGTCGTCGGATTTGACTTTCCATTTCGATTTATTTGGATTTGGTTCTTTGACTTCCTATGTTATGCTACTGATGAGATGTTAGTCCTTGAAATGTACATATAGCATACCTTAAATTTCCATATTTATTTAACATTAGTATTTTTGTATTTTTCACTCACTAGGTCGATACCTCTGCTGGTGGAATATTGGTCCCCGTGGGTATTCACCAGCCCAGTAATCAGACTTGTCTGACATGGATTTATCAAACAATATTTTACGGAAATTTGCTGCATTTGCTAAAATTCTAAAATTCTGAAAATACGGAAAGGCCCGAAAAGTAAAGCACTTAGTAGTTGTCCCTATCGTCGGAATGTGTTTTCCATTTCGATTTGTTTGGATTTGAGTGCTTCTTTTGCTATATTTGAATCTTTGATTTCCTATGTTTCGGTTCCAATATTACTGATGAGAGGTTACTCCTTGAAATGTACATTTAGCATAGCTGTATTTTCGATATTTATTTAACATTGGAAATTTTGTATTCTTAAATGTTATAATTGTAGAACAGGTAAGCTTAATGTTATGCAGACTCTTTTCCATCTTCGTTAAATATGATGCAATTGCTGAATCTAAAAGCCATCACAAGGCCTTCAGCAAGAGTGGAATCCACTCCTGATCGACCGAAACAAATCAGACGTGAATGCGTAAAATTATTTACATCTTTCCTCAATGTAATACATAAAAATACAAAACATGCAGAAGGCAAAAAATGAACTTGACTCCTGACTTGGAACACACATGCATGATACAGGTGACGGGATTAAAATATGTTTCTTGACCCAACCCTCCCCCACAAAGAAACCAAAGACAAGAACAAAGCGAACTAAGTTTAAATGACATATGACTAACTTAAGCTTGAAAATCGCATACCAAAAAGGCTTGACATAGAGTATAGACATAAAGCTGATAGCATACAATGAATCAAAACAATTATGTCTTAAGATTTATTCTGTATGTCAGAGTTTGTAAGACGGGTAAAATGTTATGAAAGAAAAACTATCAGCTGTTTTCATTTAAAATAGTGTTTATATTGTAGATTTAAAAAACATACACGCATGTTGCAATAATACTTTTTAGCAATCGCGATGTATTTTAAGCTGCGCCGAGCTTTTTAAAATTCGCTACGGGGATTTAACATTCTTAAAGAAGCCATTTGGTTGCCGGAAGTGGTTATTTGCACGCGCCAGCGCGGGACTGGGTGCACACATTGTAAATGCTGCAAAATATTGAAGGAATCGAACTTGGATTTTATAAAAATATTTTGAGGCGTACCTGAATGAAATTGAAGTATTTCTTCTTATATGAATCGAAAGAGATGGACCGAATAAATGAAATTTGCGCATGTTACTTTATTTGGGTCAAAAGTTAGCGTGCTTTTGATTTAAAATAATTACAAAGCGAAAACTCACATTTAATCAAATAAAGCCAAAGAATCGCAGTCCACAAAATCTTGACATAGAGTATAGATTACTATGATATCCCACCCATTTGACTACAAACTGTTACAACTCACACTGACTAATATCATGGACATTGCAAGAGCCTCTTAAGATGCATCAAAAGCCCAGCCCCCTGTCCTAACAATAACAAATTGAAAATGACACACAAGTACTTGCATTATTTTTCATGCCTAGTGAAGAAGACAAAAACTACAAAGTTGATAGATGCGTAAACTTCGGAAATAATTACGAAAAAGCTGAAAATAAAAAGGCATGGGAAATACGGCACACTTGCGCATGTGAATAAAAATTTCTGTAAATTTAATCTTAGGTAAACGACTTTAACTGTCGTTTGAAATTAAACACAGCAAACAGGACATCGCTGACCTGCCAATACAAAAACCTTCCTCAATGTCTGTAAACACTTAAGAGCAAAACAACGATGATAGTGGTGATACACAATGTTGGCCGCTGCTATAGCCTTATGAAGAAACCCACATTCAACGATCCCCGAGGGCGGCCGGGGTATAGAAATAGGCCGTTCGGTTTCTCCGCCTGCAGGTAGAAGCCCTGCTAAAAGCGCATCCGTTAGTTCGAGCGGGATGTATAAATACTCGAACTCCCCTTCTCAAAAGTTGTGCCGGGGAAAGAATAGGCACTGGGTATCTCCGTCCTTGAGGCACTAGTCCTCTAAAAGGGGCGTCCCTGATTGTGGGGGATGTA
>JAULBM010238312.1:0-16959 GCA_032357055.1 Geukensia granosissima
CTTGTCCAAAGTGGTTTAATTATAATCGAAATTAAAAAAGTAGAAACCAATCCATTTTGGTGCTCAATATACAAGAATTCTTTGATCTTGGCATCAAGTAAAAAACACTAATCAGACTGGTAAAACCTTTCAAGGGTTGCCAAATAAAACTACCGGATATCTGATCGGCACTGTTATTTATTACGTGTTTTCAACCGTGTAATTAATTATTACGTAATTATTTTGACATGAGATTTCCATTTAAACGTTTGATAAATAGACGACCATTTGATTTTATTGGGGTGACTATGAGAAAACAAATGACTAATCAGTCCTTGAAAAAGATAAAATTAAATCGTGCAAAGGCAAGTTGAAATCAACTGGTGTATAAAAATTTAAGCAAAATTAAACTTGCTTTGTGACAACTGAAAATGAATAGCTTTGCTCCAAAATATCATCGAGACTCCACCTCACCATTTCTATGCTGTAACAAATTTCCACTGAAGACGGGCTCCTTTTTAAACGTATTTCAATTCTATGAACTGCAGGCTAGAATTCACAGATCTGTTGTTTCTTGTTTTTTGTATAAATAAATGATAAATTACTTTTCCTGTTGAGGGCTTACGTTATGCCTGGAGTTTGTAAACTCCAAAAGTTGCGAATCCAAAGAAACTGCACATTTATTAATCTGCTGACAAAAAAATTGGGATTTTTTCTGTCTAAAATTTCCTTACATAATTGCATCTAAGGATCCTCTATTGGTAATTTTGTTATATTGTTGAAAACAAAAACAAAAGTCCTTGCAATTCGGAAAAAAATTTCTTTGAAACCAAAATGTTCGTTTCAACAAACGTTTAAATTGTCGATATTAGAGTGTTTGCCACTACAGAAATTCTTGGTCATTTCTATTGTGTATTATAATATCTTTGTAAAAACAATCCTTTCAGACGAAATTTTTAGAATTCATGCTTTAATTGATAACCACAGTTCTTAAAAAACGAAACCCTGGTTGTATTAGGGTTCGTGTTACTCCAGCTTTAGTTTTCAGTGTAGTGTTGTGTGTTCTATGTTTGTCTTTCGTTTCGTTTTGTCGGCCATGGTCTTGTCTGTCTTTGGACTTAACGATTTCTGTCTGCCCCTTTGGTATCTTCGAATTCCTTTTACCGTTTTTTATATACAAATAAAGCGCTTGATTTCTCTTAATATGACTTCATTTGTTATCACAATTAAGAAAAGATATGACGCTACAGAAATGAAAACGTAACTGTAATGCAACATAGTCTACAGAAATAACGTTTAAATGGCGGCGCAATCGATCCTATCGACAAGATTGAAATTTGTTTATATGAATTTTGGAAAAGAAAAATATATCAACATTATAAACTCGCCACAAACTTATATGTACCAAGTCAGGAACCTGTAGTCCAATGGTTATCGTTGTTTATTTAGTCATTTATTGTTATATGTTCACTATTTCTGCTTTAGATTAGTTCGATTGTCGTGTTTTATGCGGGGCCTTTTACAGCTTCTGTTATGGTATGGACTCTGGTTCATTATTGAAGGCCGTTATGGGACTTGTAGAAGTTTAAATTCTACTGTTATTTGGCGGGTGGCTGTCTCATGAACAAGCATGCCACATCTCCTATTTTAAAGTAAAATAAAATTCATGTAAGAACTATTACTAAATTTCAAACTGTTTTACACAAGATTGAACATACAATCATAAAGACTTTCAAGACATGTCAGATTAAGGACGATTGTTTAAGTAAATTATCGCTTCGTTGAACCATGATGACAAATCTCGCGAAAGGACGTAGAAAAATGAAAGTCATTGTCGGAGTAGATACGACACATAGACAGAGCGTACAGAAATCTTCGCTCGTTCAATTTAGGTCGGATTATTTCAAATTATGATTTCAATCTTCATCTGTTTTCAGACACGAAGTATCGACACAACAGTACAATCGTGCAAATCATGCGACAATTATTCAAGTATCCAGTACAATATCCAGTTTGGAATGGTCATACCTGTTGAAATTAGTTTGAAATCTGCTGGCGATGGACTTCTGTTTTTTCGACTATGTAAAACCTCTCATCGCCAGGAGTGCAATATTGAAGACAAACTATACATACTTGAGAATGATGAATATACATACAGACATGCCGCAAACGACAGCACCGCTAAACTTAGCCTTGAACTGCCAAGACATATTTCACCTGGTCATTATTTCCTGCAATCGGACTTTTTATCAGGTAGGTACTTTCGATTAATTGTTTTGAATTAAAGAAATTTGTGTTTGCAAAGCTGGTTTTGATCCAATGCACAAAGAAATGCATGATCTAAGTTCAGTGTAAAACAATAATGTGAGAGACCATACAAGTATAGTCCAAAAAGACAAGACAAATGTGACAAAAACTAAAATATAAACGACAACAAAAGGAACAAAGGCTTGGAATCCACGAACACCTTTTCAAAGCAGGAGTGGGATCAGATGCTTCTTTTTAAATTTGACGAATTCTTAATATTAACATATGCTGTGTTGTAAATAGTAAATAAGTCTAAAAAGCCTTGAAAATAGCCGGCTTTAAAGCCTGGTAGAAAAAAAATGATAATTTAATTTTCCAATGAAATTAGGAAAATAAACATCAACCTCATAGATGAGATATGACAGAATATAGAAAAATCTACCTTGGCAACATATTGAGGGAATTGTGTATAAAAACTACAAAATGACTCAATTCTAAACACCTATTGAAAATATTTTTATAGAATTTTCTCTATTTCAGTAATTCAAGTTACCATTTCAGAACAAAATCTTTGCAAATGCAAATATTTAAGAATATTTAATGAAAGGAATATCTTTTCATGATAAATTTTAGTATTTTTCTGATTTAAGAGAAAACGCAACAGAAGTGATAAATTCATACCTAAACTGACACTTAAAAGGGGTTAACTTCCCATACCCCACGTCTACTACCTTAAAATGTAAAATAAAGGTTCGATAATTTTGTGGAATGAATGTCAGTCTGACTTACTACTCTTTCGTGTATTACATTTTTTCAATATTTTTCAATATTATTTAATGTCCATGTCCTATTTTAAATGAATGGAGTTTTCAAATTACAACCCATCTAAGGTTTTAGTTTGAAAAACATAAAATCATAGATACTACAATACTTGAAAATAATGTACGATTTTTTCGACAAAAACTACAATTCATATTATATTTAATATATACTTAAAACATAAAATATTTCATGCATAACATTTTACAATTGTAAATTTTCGTTCAGTTTTTACATGGATATGAACATTTTCTATATTTAGCATTAAGTTAATTATTAAAATGTTCGTAAATTCGCCATCTGTAGAATATTTCCAAAATGAATTTATTAAGTTGAATCATCTTGTAAATGTATTATTGATTCATTAGTGTGTCCCACTGAATAACTGAATTAACTTTTGTAATATTTTTGGATCGAACTGAAATAGATAAATCTACTTAACATTTCATATCCATGCCATCTCATTGATTTCGAACAACCTATTTCTACTCTAATTCATTAATAAATTATGCAAATATTGTCTTAATATAAACATTCTGACTAGTTTCAATTACCTGAAATAAAAAATTACAAATGTTGATGAATATTAAATCTTGGAAAGGGTTGGGGTTGTTTATGTTTTTGTAAAAGTCTTGAGAAGCTTGTACTATCGGTATCCTTGCTGTAAAACTTTGCCTGTAAGATGTAGTTTGCAATCATTAAAGTGAGAAAATTAAGTGCAACACGGAAAAACCGAACTATACATGTAATTGTGAAATGTCAACACTATATAAATTTACCAAGGGTACGGCTCCATCAAGTAACGGGAAGTTTATTAAAGCAAAACAAAAATCTCCCCTTCTGTCATAAATTTCGGTGCATAAGCAACCCATGAGCAACCCTTTTTGAATTTAAAAGCCAAATCTAAAAAGGTGATCGTTCATAACTGGAAGAGTCTTTTCAATTTTTGCCATAAACTGTAATTCATAAAAATAGAAAAATAAAACTGCAACAAGGGAAGAGTAGTTTGTGACCAATGATAGACAAATCGAACATAGATATGTACATTATCAAGAATTCGACCTCGATAATCGTGTCTGATAATGTAAAACAAGTGTATTATTTGTAAGAGTAATCTCTAAATATGGAATTACATTTATTGCAACATATGTAAGATTAACCAGACTTTTCTTATCACCAATTGATAAGTTTATTATACTTCTCCTTAATAAGCCTATTTGGTAAAGTGGTCTTTATGAGAAACTGTCTGTTGTAGAAAAGGGAGCTTGAACAAACTTGAGTTTGTCTTAAACATCTATTGACTTTTTAACACTCTAAAAGGAGTTCGATAAATGAATGTTTATAGCATGTATTACAGACGTTACCAATAAGAGAGGTAATAGTAGTTAGAGCACTAGAGAGAACATTAGTGGTAGTGCATTGACTAGAAGAAGAAAAAAACGGTGAACCGTGAATCACATAGATTTTATGACGTTTAGGCAGTATATTGTAGGAACTTGCATACTATAATTGTGACGTAACATACAAGTTTTCCCTAATAATCTGTTTACCTGTCAAGTCTGCATATAGATTTAATGTGTTTGAACTATAAATTTTATTGCGGAGGACCTTTATGTATTTTAATTTTGGGACACAACTACTATATTTTCGGTTGCTTTATCTGCAGGAACAAACACATCAATTATAAAAGTTTTTAAAGTTTTGTGTTTAATCTGAAAACAGTAGAGAATGTACTTGTATCTTGACATGTTTAATACGAATACCTTATATTTCCATTTTTATTTATGTTGATCCAAGGCCTTTCTGAGGGTTTACTGGAAAATTGTCATTGTTTTTGCAATATGTGTGTTGAGGTTTTTTGATAACATCAAGATCATGGTCCAATAACGTTTGACTGCAGAGCGATATTTAAGCCCTTTTTAGGGACGCCAATAATCTCTCTTAAGATTTTTAATAAAGCTGGCCTATGAAAATACCGTTTTAATAAAAAACATTTAATTGTTTTACAATCGCTTTATTATTTAGCTTTGACATTCGTTTAACAATATTTTTTGTCTTGTTGACATCTAAACAAAACATTTACATTAATAATTAAAGGAAAACAACATATTCTCAACGTTATTTTCGACCAAGAAAACTGGTCTGTAAATGTGACATCCTCGTCCTTGAATGGTTCAAGAAACTAGTAGTTACACATCGTTATTTGAAATGATTTTGTTAAAATGAAAGTAAAATGAAAGTAGTTGCTATTCTATCTTTATACTATGTTTTTGTGTTGTACTTTATCATAGGTTACGGGATTCCGCAATACAAAATAGAATTCTATTTCTTATTCGAAAAACATATGCGATGCCAAAAAATGAAATAAAACATGGAGACTTATTTTTATCTTTAAAGTGATCAATGTTAGTATGGATCAAAACATAAAATGCAACATCTCCTATTTTTATGTTTAGTTTATTTTTAAAGGCTTTAAAAACGAAAACTTTTAATATTTATCTCTAATTTGAAATAACATTATTTTGTAGACACGAATCATATTACAAAGTGCATAAAAATATCAATTGACTCAACGATCAAAGACATACAACAGACCTTGGAAGTGAGTGAATCGGAAATTCTAAATAACAGTTATCCAGGGAATATCAAAACGGTTGAGAAAAAAAATGAAGCAGACAAAGAAGGAATTTCAGATTTTGAGACCTATGTACGTGAACTTTCTATGGTAAATGTTAGCAGTATAGCAGATGGGTCGTTGAAAAATCACACAAATATAACTGATAAAAATGTTCAACATGGAATGGTGAAAGACCACATTAATAATTCCGAGATATTTCGAAACGAATTTATTTCTAAAGATAATATAGAAAGGGTAAGTCGATCAGATAACAGAGTCAAACCGGGAACTCTTTGGAAAGCAGAAACACTGCCAATGTCAAATGAACAACAAACCCTGGAGGCTAAAACCAAATCCAATACCAATGTTTTGAGCACCATTTTAGGAGTTATTGTGAATCATTTTACACAAAAGGCGAAAATTGATACAACATCAAACATTGTCTTAAAAGAAAGTGGAAGTCAGTTTTCTAGCGTGGAATCCAAACAACGAATTCAGTTAAAGCATACCCGACCCCTTTTACTGACAGGAGATATAGCAGCCCTTAACAAAAATGAAGTACAACAGACACGTGTTCGTAATAGAGAGGAACTTCAAGATATCACAAATGATTCAAATACACATATGTTTTCGTCAAACACTGAAGTGCCGACATCGGCTTCTACTGACGGTACGAAAACACATAAAGATAACGGCGTTAAATATACTGCAGATTTTCAAGATGATAAAAATCGACAAGATATTTTTCCAAAAGATGAAGTAACTATAGTAACATCTAATAAAAGATTGGAACATAACGCTATAAACTACAATATAACAAGTTTTTTCGAAACAGACTTGATTCGGACCGACGATAATAATTTAACGGTTCCAATGGAGGAAGTATCGTATTTAAGCACAGAAAATGCTATGATTTATAACGACACAGATGCTGATTTAGATGCATACAGTACGACTGAAAGCATTTATTATCCAACAGTGACTTCGAGCTCTTTTAATGAGAGCTACGAAGAATATCCGGATATAACGAATGAAGCAAGTAACATTACAGAGGATACAGAAGTAAAATTGGTATACTCGCATGGAATTCAGGATAATGTCATATTTGACAATATTAACTTATATGGAATCGCCATACCAGCTACTGCACAATCGAAGAGTAATTTCATCAACCATAAAAATGAGAATGCCAAAACTCATGATATTCAGAATTATATAGAAGCACAGTTTACTCAAATAAATGCCTTATCAGAAGACAAACCAACACAACCATCAAAACTGCAAGGACTAGGAATGAGTTCAAAAGATTTAATGGAAGTTTTTCTGCAACCAAACGATCAGAATCATGTAGATAAGAGTGGAAATGAATCACATATTCAAAACACAAAGGACATACCATTCGGATTGACAAAATCCACACAACCCACAAATAAAGGTCCTCAATTAAGCTGGCTGTCTGGGAAAACACAAAAATTTGAAAAGGTGGACAGCTTAATACTGCCATATCCATCACAAGTAACCACAATTGAAGATTATGGACTTTTGCGCCCATCCTTGGCGTTTTTACAGAGCGCTGGTGACATTAAAGTCACGAAATTAAAGAAAAGAAAAGGAAGGAAAAGGAAGAGAAAGCATAAGAATAGTAACACAAACAGCACATCAGCTACAAAACCCAGTTTACCAACTAAAATACTGTCGTCTACAGAACCAAGTATATCATCTAAAACAAAGTCGTCTTATGAACCAAATATATCCTCTAAATTCAAGCCATCTAAAGAACATATTACATCAACTAAATTATCTAGTACACTGTATAAAGCCGACATCAAAGACCTGGTTACTATGACTTCGAAATCTGAAAACAATATTATTGGAAAAAGTCATATACCTAAACAACACATGAAGGAAAGTCAGATCACAAATAATAACGATGAGAAGTACATGGACAGTTTTAGAACCGATGTGAAACATGTACTCACCATATTGACGAATAATAAGTCCAAAGAGGTTAATCATGTAATGACAGAAAAGTCAAGCAGAGGACAGAAACAAGTGGATCCAAATAAACTTGCGTTGGGAAAATTATATGGAATAAATATCCAATCAGTCAATCCTGATCCTCCTCCAATTGAACGTCGATATGATGTTTTAGAGATTAAGCCGTCCGTAAGATTTCAGAAAAATGAATTACAGAAGGGCAAAACAAGAGTTGAAAATAAAGGAAATGAAATGCCTAAAATTAATGGCCAATTGCATCCGGATTATATTGTGTCAGGGACCATTGACATAAATGATACAAAAAATCATCCTTTTATAGATTCAAATGGCAAGACGTCTACACATCATTTTGCAAAAACGATCATTACTGATCTAATTGACAAAGGGTTTATTGAAAAGAATTATCCAGAAAAAACAACGGGTCCTACACCAAGATCACAGAGGATTACGTCCATTTTAGAATTAACAACTAAGGCACCAGATTCGAAGGTTTCAATGAATAAATCAAACGAGAAATCTACTAAAACTGATTATTCACCCCATAAAGGGTCTTTTAAAACTGATAACCTTCAACAAGAAGTAGATACTAAAACTGATAATTCACCACAAGGAGGATCTACTAAAAGCGAATACTCATTGGTTTCCAATAAAGTAATTCTATCGTTACTATCCAATGCAGAAAACGATAAGAATTTATCAACACTGCCTCTTGTACAGAATATAAAAAATCGTAGAGTAACTAGTTCCGCAGCACAGATACCGAGCGAACGTAAAACCGACAAATCCTCAGTAGTAAGACAATTAATGGAGATTGGCTTTATTGATCAAGATACATTGCCCATTATAGATCTAACAAAATCTAAGGGAAAGTTTAATCACTCGAGCAAGACAGATGTAAGCCCATTGTCTAGGCAACAACGTTTTAAAAGCGATGACCTTAAGCCAAATGTCACAAGAGAAATGAAATTAATTAATGAAGAAATAAATGAAAACAAGAAAAAAGTTTATAAGATGCATCCTGAGACAAAAAATGAAAGAAAGTTGAAAGATACAAAAGAGAAGGCACAACAAAAGTCAAAACATGAAAAGGCATCTGGAAAGGAAACCCAAACGGATAAAACCGGTGATAAAATGTTAAACCAAGATACAAATACCGAAGTGAACGTTATGTCCACGCCAATAGTTGAGAAGATCAATCATAAAAAAATCGAAAAGAAATCAGTTGGCATAAATCAAGAAAACAAAATGGAACAGTGGAATGCAAACTTGAGTCTGAATAAAACAACTAATGATAATGATGAAAAACAGGAAAATATACTCGTTGATACGAAAAGACGTTCTCGTAAAAAATCAAAATCGAAGATACAGGCCGATACAAAACCCACAAATGAAGCTGAGAAAAGATCGGAAAGTATCAAACATGACACCAAGTCATTGAAAGGTACATTGGGCAAACATGTATCTACGACCACACAGCCGCACGTAATGTCTGACCAGCAACAAACGAAAAATTCATCTCAGAAAAATACAAATTACACAAAGGAAACAGTTTCTGCACCCGTAGATGGTGAGGTGAAACAGGTCCGACAGGAGAGGAATATTAAACAGGAAATACCTAGTGCAAAAATTGAAAAAGACAATACAATTTTCGACGAAATTTCAAAAGAGAAATCAAAGGACAATCCAGTAAAACAACAACCGGTAGTGAACTCAAAAACTGTAGTTGCTAGAAATGAAAACATTACGATAACGGCAGATATTAATGTGAGCTCAACGTTTTCAAATTCTGAAAAGGGAAAGGGTATTGATAAGATTAACAATTCTGAAATAAATACTCCCGAAAAAGAAAACAGTACTGTTAGTCAAGATATTACTGAAATACAACATGAACTTAAAAATATAAAATCAGACAAAATCATTAAAGAAAGGGATAACAATCAGAAAGCAATGAATGGACAAGAAGAAAGAGGAACCAAAAAAAAGGCAAAAGAGAGCAACAGTAAAATACAGGTTAGTGTTGATATCAAAGCTAAGACAGAGCTAAATACCGACGAAAAACCAACAAACAAAAAGAAGCTGAATGCAAATATAATTGCAAATAAAAATGAATTAAAACAAGACTCAAAATTATCAAAAGCTTCCTCATCAACTGATATTCCTGACAAGGACGTAAAAACAAACGATGTTGAAGAGAATAAAATAGGCAATACAATAACGAAGGGTTTAGAAAATACAATTGTGGAAGATAAAGCAGCAGCGTCAAAAAATAATACAGATACAAGTCGAAGATCTGTAATATTGAAAAACATTTCATCAAGTCAAAACGAAAAACCTCAATCCTCCTTGCCACATAAACCTCGCTCATTTCTTAATAAAAAACCACGTGGTGATATACCAAATAGAGCGATCAACTATACAGGAAAAAATGAAGTAAATGCACGTTATGAATATGAAACAGTACATAGATTAAACGTGACATCTTCGATGCATAAATTAAATTTAACAGGAAGTAACGAGAAACCATCATCTTCAATAAACGCAAAAGAAAATATTACGTTTACGAACGGGTCAGTATTTGAAGTAGCAATCAGTCCAAGAGAGATCGTTTCAACTACTGATTCCTATGGCACAGTACCACCTTCCAATCATGACTCTAATCAACAAAGGATTACAATGATAAATGGAACGAATTATAGAACAACTGTGAAAACTACAGAAGGACATCTGTCTTTAGAAACAAATAATCGGGGATATTCAGACAAAAGAAAAAGTTCATCATCCGTGGCATCTTCAGAGACAATATCATCGACGATGGAAAAACAAGATGTTTCTCTGACAGCTAATGACACTATCATTCCAGTATATTCGACTCCGGAGACTTCAGCTGTTCATGAGATAATCGTTATTGAGGAATCGGTTGATGCCGTAAATACTTCTTCTTCCCCATATTTACAACATAAGAATGACACGGTGTCTGTAGTGGAACAATATTCCATTATAAATAGAAACACAACTTTGGAAACCGTGGAACTTAACCCTACTTTAACTACAGGGAAAACTTTTCCGGAAAAAACTACTATCTTGTCTTCACAGGGCACTTTGTCTGAAGTAGACCAAAATCCTGTTTTGTCTACAACGAAAACGTTACCTCTTCTGGACCAAAGTTCTAGTTTTACTACCGAAAAGAATTTGCCAGATGCGAAACTAGATTTCTCTATTCAGAACACTGAGCCTGCAAGGATACGACATGGCAATCGGCAAGCTGTACAGAAAATATTGTCTGCCGAGGAACGAAATCCTAAAATGACTTTAAATAAGACCTCTGTGCGAAAATCGGTACTGAATGGCACATTGGCATCACATGCTCAGAATATATCTAACCAATCGGAGTCGAATAAAGATGTAAAGTTAGATGATACATACGAAAAGAAAAGCATAATATCTGATGAAACAAGAAATCCATCAACAGATTCTCTTGATAGAACATTTAATTTGAATCCATTGAACAATGTTAAGGAGGATTCTAGTAGGATGAAAACTAAAGGTACTAAAAAATCTCGAGAGAATTCTATTATAAAAGATGAGCATACCAAATTAGCAGATAAAGAAAATTCGGACAAAATAGGTGGTTATACAAATAATACATGGGTAGAGAATTCTCCTGTTTTACAGATGAAAAATATTTCTACTTCAGAAATCTTCTTTGGTGTAACAACACAAGCTGCGCCTAAAAGGGAAGACTCAACACAACTCCAAATGTACCCAAATAATGGTCATTTATCGAATCTAACTAGTCTATTGAAAGGAACGGATTACAGTACCAAAGAAATAAACAAACAAACGACAGAAGCAAAGCTCACTTTGACGACAACACCTTCAGTAAATATTGATAACGAACACTTATCTAAACTTGACCACAAAACCGAAGTTTTTGAAAATATTTCCAATGCTGTGTTATCATCTGTGAATAAGAGCTTTGCAGCACAACTATCAGAAATGTCATTAATATCAACAAAACATCCAATCAATTTTACAAAACAATTTGAACCATCAGTAAAACCATCGAAAGAAACTCTGCCAATGTCGGCTTATACAGCACCAACAAAAGTGTCCATATTGCAAATGCAATCTTCAAACTTAGCAGACAAACATGTAGGTACTCGTAGAACAAAGTCTGAAAAACCACCAGAAATGAGGGTGAAAACTGTTCAAAATCTCATTGACAATCCCATGAAAACAACCCGTTCAAATGTGCAATCTGATTTAGATGGCGAACCTTCCACAAACAGTTTAGTGCCTCCTAGAAAGTTAGTGACACAAATTATGAGTTCAAATATGACAACGGTTAACCCTACCGTGCCCACACAAAAGTCTTTACAGATAAAAAAGGAGTCATTGGCAAAAGACTTGTTAACTAAATCTGAACAACAGCAAGCCTTTGGATTAACCAAAAAGATCATTTCAACAACGCCATCATATGTTATGTCTACAGACATGATAAACATGAATACAGATATGTTAAAAGACAGTGTCAATGAAACTCATAACATAACTCGGTCTTTCACAAGTGTTGACACAGCTAGAGCTGCAGTTAAGATAACAAATAATGCTCCAATCGTCGACACAAAATCCATTACATCTGGAATAACAGAGAGTATTATATCGTTAAATGAGATATCTAGATCGACGTCAGAAGTAAAAATCACACAGGTCGATAAAAATAAAACAACTTCTTCAGTGTCAAATGACATAATTTCTAGTAAATCAAAAACGCTAGACACAATGGACAATGTCTCCGGAGAAAAAACAACGATATTTTCAACAAAAAAGCCAGAAAAGGTTACCAAATCTGAACAGGCAAAAACTAAATCTTCTGTTTCATTGGGTGATCTTTCGGAAACAGATAAGACATGGGACACAAAGTATGTATTATCGAGGAAATCTGGCATGTTCCACACGATTCCAGATAAAAACAGTTCATCCGCACTGAAACAACCCCCAACCGGCCCCTCTGTTTCAATAGGTTCAGGGACCGTTTCGTATGCCAAAGTTCTCCGTACTTTCAACGAAAAGCATGGCATACAGAACAACATTATCGCCGGCAAAAGTATTACAGAAAAGCACACAGATGACAAAGTTCTGGAAAACATATTAAATAAGGAAAGCAACTCCTATCAAAAAAGTGAATCTGGAGGTGTTTTCATACCTATGGAATTTGTCACAACTACAATGCAAACTAATATAAATAGCAAACAACTCAGTAGCGACATAAAACCAAATGTAGAAACGGATCAGGTTGAAAACCACACTTATGAAAAACTACCGTCACTTGCTTCGGGCGCAATGATGGAGGATTCGTCAGCACCAGGCGTTGTGATTGCTACACAAAATACAGCACTTTCTAACGGTGCACAGTGGCCAGCTTTAGTATCCGATAATCTCCAATGGGCTGATTCCGCACCAAATACGATGTCGCTTTCTATTGGTCATAATACTGATGGGACATTTATTAGTGATCCTATTATCAATGGGTACCGTGACGTTGTTAGCAACCAGCAAGTGTTATGGAGAGGAAATAACATAAATATTAATAACAAATTAGACCGTGTGAAGCCGGATGTTGGAATGCAAGGTGATGTGGTACTTAGAAATATCGAAACGGGTGCTATTAACCCCAATTTTGTTGAACGTTTGAAGACTTCAAAACAACCATCTTCTTCCTCGGGAATGCCACGTCTTTCTCAATTTCAGTCACTGTCACCAGGATCGCAGTCTACGCAAACTCCAAATGTTAGGTATACGGTAGTGTCTGAAAATATACCTAGTAAACAATTAGGTATTCATCACACTGGGATTTCTAGTCCAGAATTCCAAATGACCTCTCAAGTAGGGACCATTGGAACAGTTTATAGCTCGTGGGACAGTCATGGATCGATTAATAGTGTTGATATAGTACATGATTCAGGCGTATTAGAATCTACTACAACATCTGATACTAGTAAACACCGTCCTGAAATTGCTTCTCCAGTCATTGAACATCGTGATATACTGAACAAAACACGACAGAGGGAAATACAAGAAGGCGAGCTACAAAATAAACGAACTAACACCAGTCAAATTTCTTCAAATAATAGTAAGTCCGGGACTCAGTGGATACGTTCGGTAAAAGAAATGAATATAAACAACAATCTATATGGGTTATCCTTACCTGAACAAAGAACGTCCACAGTTGCACCAAACGTTTTTACCTTTATTAACAATGCCCCACGTGAAACATGGAGTCGTCCAAAATGGTCGATAGGGAGCATTTCAAACAACGTCATGACATTTTCGGGTGCTAATCTCCCCTTGGATACTGTGGACCATAGTAATGCAATAAAAAGTAGGACACATCCACAAGAATCAACGAAGTTGAATATTGGATATCTAAATGTCCAACAAAATCAAGATATTCAATATGTTGACCCCATACTAACACAGATCCTGCCAAGACAAAACCGTTATTCGCATGCATTTGAAGGAAGAATCGGTAGTGGTATGACAATAGAGAAAAAGGAAGTTACTTCAAGTCGAGGAAATCGCTGGCCTGTAATGACATCGCATAACCAACAAGTTTCAAATCCAAATGCCAAGGTCAATGGAGCCAATTTCATTGGTATTAACACTGCATACGGCGGATATTCACCAGAAAATATACTTTCGCAAAATGTTAATAATAACCAGAAATTACACATCCCGAATTTGCCAGGTTTCACACCCTTAAAGGTGGAAAGTATATCCGCGAAAACTGTAAATAATAATAAAGATTTACCGCAATCTCCGACGCGATTTCAAATTGTAGGAGCTGATGTAAACAAAGCCAAAGAAAATCCAAATATTGGTGCATTATATGTCTCTTCCAAGTCTGGATCTATAGGAAATAACAAACAAAGTAATTTTCTGGACAAACCTAAGCCGATTACCACAATGAATCAGGCTTCCGAAAAGACAAAAATACATATTCTACCTACCGTACCGGCAACATCAGTCGTAAACTCTAGTCCTAATAGAGTTGACGTGCAGCAAAGTCAAACTATTCATAGCAGTAGAAACATGTTTGATCAAACATTTTCTGAAAAACATTTGATCCCATCATCGAAAACTCAAACCGGAATTCGCATTGGTGGCTCGCCATCCGCTTTACCTAAAAACCCTTTAGATTTAAACCGAACTTTAAACCCCAAAACAACAATATCGCTGCCTTTTGGAGTTAGTCTCTTACAGTTCCAAGATAGGTTACCTGATGCACGTCGAATTCATGTTTCAATGAAACCAACCATAGAGCCCCGTTTGTCAACGGCGAGTCCCAGTGCATTTCAACGAGGACATGTATCAACACAAACTAGTGGATTAGTGGAAGTAAATATAAGAAATACAAAGAATATATCACATGTTTGTACGTCAACAGAACGTTTTACATGTAGTTCTGTTGGACAACATTCGGTAAATTTCGCACTAAAATCATGGTGTTTGTCAAATTGTCAAATGGGATGGTGTCCAAGTAGTAAATGCAAGTGCAGCTGTGTTTCCATGACAACGAACAATGTTAGAAATATTGTTGTAAACAAGCCTAGTGTATTTTTATCCAGTTACGCTGTTAAAACAAGCCAAAACAATGTTCCCGTACCAAAGGAAAATAAGATAAATTTTGTCGGTATGGCATCCAAGCCTAAACAGGGTGGATTAGCAGCACAAAACGTGACGTGTACTTTAACGAAACTGTTCTCTTCTGTTAATGGTATGCAGGATTGGTGTAATAGGGAATGTAACAATGTCAATGCAAATTGTCCATCGCACATCTGTAAATGTCAAAAGACATAAATGGGATACAATAGTTGTTTTCAAGGTCCAAAAAGATAGTCGAGTTATATTTTTGAACTGCATTTTACAGCTCCGTTATCTTTAAAACCAGTTATGTTTTTGAGAGTCCTATGATTGAGAAAGTTATCTGGTGTTCAATGTATATTCCGTAATTTGTAGATTAAGAAGGGTAACAGTGTATATCCATGTATGTTTTATTACGTAATAAACATTGTAATTGTTTGTTTTAACTTAACCGATTGATAACAGATACTGAAAACAACACAATAAAATGCGCTGACTATCATTCCCCAACCCACAAAACAGAGAAGTTAAAAAAAACAAAACTAGAAACAAATATAAGAGAAGAACACATATTCCAGATAGACTTGTTTCACATACACAATGTGGCGGTGGGGGAGCAAAATACAGGTTACCTGAGGTTGTACAAATGTGTGAAAATCGATTTTGATAAACACATGTTTCAAGGAGTTACCTTTCATCTGAAGCATAGGAAGATCATGGTCCAAACAAATGAAAGATAATTCATATCTAAAACCTAATACTAGGCAGCCAATTCCAGCGTGAAGACCATCTACCATGTGTAACACTAGGGATTAAGCCTCCTCCTTAATGTTTATATTTGAAATATAAATTAGTATCACGTAATTTTACGCAAAACAAAATGTGGTAAAATTCATGTCAGACAAATGTGAAAACTCGTCTGATAAACCTCTGGTCTACTACCAGTGTCATCGGCCCGGTGGTTTCAAAATACATGGTTACCAATGTTGAAAAATTGTGGATCAGCATCCCCTGCATGCAGAACAGAGATACGTACCCTTCCGGAGCACCTGATATTACTTAAGTTTTGTAAAGGAATTCTTGGTGTCCAAGCCTTTGGTTTTTTTTCGTTTTTATCTTTTAGTTGTTTTGAATTTGTCTTGTCTTTTTGGACTCTATACTTCTTATATCTCGCATGGGTATTCTACCTTTGATTTGGTTATGCTGGACATGTGTGATAAGGATTAAACTCTCATCAGCAGCGTTTCAACTAAAACATAGAACGGCCGTGATCCAAACATAGTAAAAGAAGTACTCATACCATACAAATGATAAAGGTAAAAAAACCTGATAAATACATGTGAAGACTTCAACAATTGGTGTAGGAGAACTTATATTGTAAACTCCATGTAAATCACATATTGTCTTTATTAACAGAACAACTTTAAATTTTTGAGTATGCCGAATTTTGAGAAAACCTTGTGGGGTAAGATCTTCCATTGTCCCCACCTGCACGTGTTGTCGAAGAAACAATCAGTCTTCCAGTTTCAGGAGTTTGCCCTATAATAGACAAGTTAATAATTGGTTTTAGGCGATACGATTAATAAACATTATGATTGTGTTAAGGGCATCGCATGTTTAGGAAACAAAAAATTACATCGTCTTCTTTACTATTA